>JALPQI010004581.1:0-66540 GCA_025490895.1 Thaumatotibia leucotreta
TGACTTAATGTTAAGTGTTGTTCAGGTGTTTGACTCTATACATATTATTGAGCACATACCAATAATTTTCCACATGATCGCCCCAAGAACTTTGCTCAATCAGTCCCTACAAATGTCCATATCGACTGAATTGCATCGATTATCACGATTATAGATGCACCAGTGCACCGGCGTCGCCCCTGTGCTGCTTACGACGCGCACTATTGGCACACTCGACACGAAACATTAATTACATTATTAATGGAACAATATCATTAGAGCAATTTAACAAGTGGCTTGGTGTCAAGCTGTCAAAAGAGCCGATCGCATCCGTAGTGCAGTCAAGTGCAAAAATATGTAACGGAAGAATCCTCTCATAAATGTGTTACGACGCTCTTATCACATTATTAACATTACACTTTGACTTAACATCACAATTTTTGGGCATTTTAATATTTACCTTATTTTGCCTTTGAAAGTATCAAGTTCTTTTAGGACCAAAGACCGATTTTGTTTATTTATTCTAATCGGAATTAATAAATATAAATTTTGAATGCCATTACTTACGATGTTCTTTCCCCCATAGCTATTAAAAATTGTATTCGCTGTGAAATGGGTGCGAACTGAAAAACAGCGTTGCGCAGCCGACCAAGCTCGCAGCAGATGCTGAGTCCGAGCATATTGTCGTGTAATATTATGTTATTGTATTTTCTATTCCTCTTCTTTTTGTACCTATTGTCTCTGCCTGTATTTTTCATTTGTCGTGCGACAGTAAATGTATTTTTATTTATTTTATTTATTTAATATGCGACAACGTAAATTATTTCACTTTGTAACACAAAATTCCTAAATGCATCCATACACCTCAGCAATCGCAGCTTTCCATATTTTCTAATCCAATCGGGCAGCTAGCCCTCTGACAAACATTGACCAACTCATGCCTAACCAAGATATAATTCTGCAGTCGTGTACGATAAGCGATAGGTAATAAATGTATTAAAGGTCCAGATTCAAACGAAAAATCACATGACCGTGAGGATATGATCACGTGACTTTCCGTTCGAATTCTGTCAATCTCATACATTTATCATGAATCATGACATTACAGAATGGCATCTTTAGGCCTTTTGGGTACTTAGTCAAGTTGCCAATCGCTAACGCTTAATCGTCAATCGTAAACGAAAGGCAGCTAACTGTCTTTGTCGCTCTAATATGAAAGAGTGACAGAGAGGGAAAACTACGATACGCTACTAAGCGTTAGCGATCGGCAACTTGGCTAAGCATCAATGGTCAGTTTTTTAATTTATTTTCTGTCTCTTTTGCACTCGAGTAATATTTATATTATCGTCGTATTAATAATGACTACTTTTGGCAAATAGTACATTACTATAGAGGACGGGAAACGAGGGGTTACAGGCCAAGTAGATATATCTGGCCGAAGGAACTGAGGCCAGATAGGAATACGCGGCCTGTAACCCTGTTTCTCGCCGAGATTTGTATAGTGCTTTTCTCAAACTTGCCATGAAATAAAACGAACTGATTTCGCCGAACCATACTATTTGATTTGTAAATAAACCAATAGTACAGTATCGTACAACATTATAAAAAAACATTCGCGCCTAACTTTTTTTTAAATCTGTTTGAGGTATCCTTTTACCTGTTGGTATAGACATTAGTTCTTAGGCTTTTTCTGTGGCTGAATGTCAAGACCTAGTGTCACAATTTGACGTTTCAAAACAAAAGACAGTTTGTTTGCAGTCCTAGGTGTGAAATAAATACATGAAATCTCTTTACATATCATCTTAGCATATGACACCGGATACATAGTATTTCCGGGATTAATTTAAAGTAAGTAACATCAACATTCCGTAGCAAGTTTGAGAAAATATTATTTACAGAATATGAGGGCTTAAAAACAAGATGAGTGATTTGATCCACAGTGATAGATTGAAATAAAACAGTTATTTAATAAATAAAGCTGATAAAAACCACAAAGTACAGGTAATTAATTAATTTATTATTATTTATTTTTAAATAGTGTAACTATAATAACGTCAACATCATATTTCACAAACAGTCAGCCTCGACCCTCTCGATAAGCGGGTAGAACTGTACCGGATCTGGGACTCTGAAACAACATAATATTCATTATTTATTGTAATACTATGGAAGTTTTTATTTAACATTGACAAAACATAATAAAAACAAAGCTAGAAAGTATAAACATCTGAACAAGTTAACGGTAAGGGTGCGGCTCCACTGAGGCGGAGAGGAGCGGAGATGTGCAAAATTGACTAATTACATTCTTCAAATTCAAAATTCGAAACACTGTCATGCGGTCTCATTGGCCAATTTTGCACATCTCCGCTCCTCTCCGCCTCCGTGGAGCCACACCCTTAAGTATGT
Organism: Thaumatotibia leucotreta; assembly: GCA_025490895.1. NCBI lineage: Eukaryota > Metazoa > Arthropoda > Insecta > Lepidoptera > Tortricidae > Thaumatotibia > Thaumatotibia leucotreta. The sequence goes on from JALPQI010004581.1 coordinate 2,386, forward strand.
AGTATAGTATAACAGATGTGTAGTAGAATACAGATGTGTATGTAGTATAATCATAATGCAGGAATTGCGGACTGCGGTCGCCGAATCCAAATATGAGGTTGCCAGGCAACCGACATTAATAGCATGCGGCGAACGACGCCGTATAATTCCCGCATAATCTACGAACAAATAAAACATGGAAGCCGCACGCCATACTAAATTGCCTTTCGATAACGTTCCTGAATTTTAGTTCACAAGTGTCACCCCCTCTTCAAGGCGTCACGGTAATGAATTTCAATATTCAACCTATAAAAACTTAAGACGCCATTTAAAAATAGTTGTGATTGGTCCATCAAAGTTTTGATGGGCTGTATTCTATAAACATTTGTCAAAGATGTTGCGTCAACATATGCGCGGTGTTAAGAAAAGCGCTGTGTCCTGCCCATCTTGGCAAAATTGAACAATTGGTTTTGGGGGCATTTTTGAGCTGGCGTTAGATGTCCATGTTACATAGTCGCAGCGCATAATCCTTTCCCTTCGGCTTTTCATAGAAATCTCAGGATTCATATTGCTAAGTCACAATGAACTTCAGCAGGCCTTGCCAAGATGACACTCTGCAGTCGTATACGATAAGCGATAAGTAATAAACGTATGAGAATGACAGATTCGTACGAAAAGTCACGTGACCTTTTCCATACATTATTATGGACACGAGACTTATCGCTTATCGTATACGATTGCAGAATACCATCTTGGCTAGGCCTGCGGTGGTCATTTATTATTTATTTATTTATTTAATCTTTATTGCACAAAAGAAAAAACTTAAAAGTAGGCCTGCAGTGGTCATTGCACTGAAGCTAAGATAAATTCGGGCGTTTCCGTGAAATTACGAATAATATAACTTGTAAATGTACATATAAATGTTGAATGTATTTTATTCATAAATAGGAATTATGAAACTGGTGATATATTTATAAGGTCACCAGATTAGTTTTTTATTTATTTTATCCTGAAAATAAATCAATAAATCAAATTGCCATGATATTCTAGGAAACCATATACAGTAGATATTTTCAGATACCTAATTATCGATCCGATCGCGTCTAACAAGTTACTAAAATCAAACGAGTGATCTTAAAATTATCAATAAATATGTTCAATTGATAATTATCTGCGATACCGTAAATTCATCATTTTTTTCCTCATTAATATAACTTCTGGTTATTCAAAGATACCTACATTAAAGAACAAAATACTATTTCAGCTGGTTTTAGGTGATAAGAATATTAACCTACTTCAGTTTAATATTGATAATAATTTCTCAGTATTGTTTTGGTTTCAATGTTTACACTGATAATGAGGTACATAAACACACAATGTCGATTACATAAAGTGAAGGTCATATAACAGCTACGTGAGTTATGATTTTACCTATTCCCGTTTAGATTGAGTTTTGATTGGTCATCTCATATAATTGGGTCAAAATTCTTTTCGTTGCCTTGTTTCATACCAATCTGTCACGTTTCTTGTATATAAAAAACAAAAGCACTTGTATTTCTTTTTCACGCTAGATTTTAATCCATACATCAAAAATTGGTAACAAAAATCACAAATGTGTCACGTTTTTTATGGACACAAAAATAAGACAACGAAAAGAATTTTCATCCAATTAACCTAGCTCTGTGTTTTCCCATGCTTGAATTCTTTAATTATTCTCGGGGACCCCTAAGGCCAGTATATGTATCATCTGTAAGTTCTTACGTAAGTTGTAGGGACGGAGCTATACTTAGACGTGAGCAGGCCTAACCAAGATGCCACAATCGTATACGATAAGCGATAAGTCACGAGACTATAATAATGTATGAAAATTGTCCCGCGACTTTTCTTTCGTATCTGTCATTCTCATATATTTATTACTTATCGCTTATCGTATATGATTGCTGAATGGCATCCTGACTAGGCCTTTTTACATTGGTAAAATGCTTATACGCATCCTTTCTCGGGATCCGAGACAGGTCTGGGCAATGGCTCCACTACGATCTAAAAACCCAACGAGTAGTGCCATCTTTGACGGAGTGACGCAGGATCGCTATGAGCATTCTACTGCGTCACTCCAGCGCAGCGGTCAGTCGGGCTGCATACCTAATAGGACACCAAAGAGAAAGTGATATAAATTTGTTTTGATAATATAGGTACTCACTCATATACAACTGGTGCGGCTATGACGCGTGGAGGGTGCAAAGACTCAATGGCGTTGCCGACAGCTCCTATCTTGTGCTCGACAGCGCTGTGTGCTGAACTCGACAGTGAGAAGAGACTGCTGAGCACTGGAGGTAGGGAGGGCACCGTCTTGATGGCAATGGTGTTCGCTGGGACCTGATGAAAAAATATTGGATAAGTATTGGGTAGTATTTGCATTTGGGTAAAAAACTGACCAGGGGCTACCATGATCTACTAATGCGATTCAGTTCAGGACCTAATTTGAATCGGGATACGGTGTCAGTTCCACAGAATAACTGTCAAAAATTGACAAGCCTAACCCATACTGAATCGCATTCGGCGTTCGACCATAGGTAATTTGTTTATAGCTAAATCGGCTGCTTTGGTCGCTACACTAACTTCCATATAGATCTTTAAAAAAAATTGTTCCTCGTGTACCAGGGTAGGTACCGTGTCGAGTGCATCACTATAGGAGCTCGAAAGCTAAGCTACCTCGGTCTCCATGTCAACATCTTTACGTACACCTTCTCTTAAAAACTGTGCTCTAACTTACCACGATAGGAACTCGGGGGCAGCTGCACCACGAGTAGTGTTAAAAAAAAGACAGGACACTTATGAACAACAAACTACAAATCACCTGCCTCGGTCACCACTACAGAACTCTTATCATGACAGGCGTGAGTGCTGACTGCTCCGCTATCTTGGACAACAAGCAGTCCTACGCCCACCACGCTTTTTCCCTTACAAAAGGATCACAATCAACGGGTTACCTTCCTGTCACACGTTCAAATTTACAAGCGCGAGAGTGGCAACACTTCGTTCGTAGTTCGCGGTAGACTTCTAAGCGTCTTACAGAACGGCCCTACCGTGAACTCCGAAGCTTGCAAATTTCGGAGATTTGTCTCTGTCACTCTAATGACACCTTCCTTGGTGTGACACAGACAAATCGCCGAAGTTTGCGAGCTACGGAGTTCATGGTGGGCAAACTGGCTTACCACTATTGGTGCGGGGACAGGCTGCACCACAACCGGCGGTTTGACCACCGGCAGCTTGTGGACGGCGAAGTCGGCTGCCTTGGCTGCCAGCGCCAGCGCGCCTTTCACCGCGGCGCCCTTTGCTGCCAGGATGGCTGCCCCTTTAGCTGCTGCACCTTTGATTGCTCCTGGGTAGAAAATATAATTTTCAAAATGATGCTGATAGGGTTTTAGAAATTACTTTCACAGAACCTAAGCTTTTGACATGAAGAAAATATAAGTAGGTATACTACAGAAACCGTCGACGTATTAAGATTTGCTGAAATGTATAGAGTAGCAACAGATGGCATTTGTTAGGTTCACCACAGAAAGTTTTATGGACACTACGGACAGTCTTTAAAAATCGTGACTTATATTTGTACTAATTGTACTGCACCTAGGGAAAATTTTGGTAACTACACGATAATTGACTAAGATGCAAATACGGATAATCAGTTCAAATATGATGTACCTACTTCTGCATACCTAGCCAACAATAAGAATAACAGATTCGTACGAAAATTCACGTAACCATTTCCATACAATCATGGTCACGTGACTTTTTGTTTGAATCTCACTGTCATACATTTTTTACTTATCGCATACGATTGCAGAATGGCATCTAGCCATGCAGGTCACAAAATAAATGTGTGTTTTGGATTGCGATCGCGCTAAGTAGACGTAGGTACGTAAGTTTCCACGGCTTTTTGAAATGGACACTGTGCAGAGATGCTGAGATTACTGATGTTACCTCACTGTAGCCAATGGACTGAATGAATAAGCGTAAAGTTTAAAGTACCTTTAATAGCCGCGCCTTTGATGAGTGCTCCCGCTCCCAGTATGGCTGCTCCCTTGGCCACTGCTGCTGCTTTCAGCAAGTGCACGCTGCCGAGGGCCGGCGGCGTTAAGCAGCACAGGCAAGCTAGCTGGAATAATATTAAATTATCATCAGGGGCCTAGTTCTCGAAAGCTTGTAACTTGTAATACAAGCGGAAGTCTTTATCTCATTAATAGTGTTAAAAAGATACTTCCACTTGTTTTACAAGTTACAAGCGCTCAAGAAACGGGCCCCAGGACTACAGTATGGGGTTCTTCAAAAAAGGAGTGTACACGTTCTTAATGGGTCGGCGACGTGCACGTGACTCCCCAAGGGGTTGTCAATAAAGAAAAAACATTTGGTCCTTTTCATATATTGTATAGAAAAATGGCATTAAAGTCGCGACAGGTTGCTACGGGAATGAACTAAAATGTATTTTCAGAGTATTTTTAGGTAAATTAAACCGATTTATGGGGTATTCGTTATAAATGTTTAAATATCGTAAAACAAGGGACACCCTATTTATCATACAAAATCTATAAATGCAATACTCGCTATTAAAAATAACATAAAGTCTCTTTTTATCCAAACATTTTTCATGTCCCATAATTTTGTGACACCCGGTATACACCGTTATCCAAAAGCGAGCTTAACCCTTTAACTAGTTCCATCCAGATGACCTGGTTAGAGTTGCGGGGACTCGGTGGATGCAGGTCGCATCCATCCGGCCAAAGTGGAAGTCTATTGAGGAGGCCTATGTCCAGTGGCGTAGCGTGCCTTGTTGGGGCCCCGTATAAAAATTTTTTGGAGGCCCTTATATTGAGGTAATATAAATTAGAAAGTTTTTATTCTTTTTCCTTACACACTTTGGGGGCCCCCGTAGCCCGGGGGCCCCGTATAATTGATACGGCAAATACGGCAGTAGCTACGCCTCTGCCTATGTCCAGCAGTGGACGTCCTATGGCTGAAGGACGTAGTTACACAATAACGTTCCAACCCACATGAGTTTGACATTAAAATCTAAACTTTCTGTCAACTGCAAAAGTCATCAATTTTTATGTCAAACTCATGTGGGTTGGAACGTTATTGTGTAACTACGTCCTGATGACTAGTTCCATAGATTTTCACTAGTGACCAAAACGTATATATACTGATATTTACGTTTTGGTCAGGTTTCGATGTACGATTGCTAGACCTCCTAAAACAATATAAAACAAAACTTACCGAGACAATAAAAAGTCTAAACTCCATTTCCGATATTTCGAGTCTTCCACCAACACTGTACTATCGCCCTACGGCAAGGTGAAGGGCATTTATCTACATCATTTGAGGTCGTTGCAAAACCAACAGGTTGCCAAAATGCATAGCAATGTCATCTAAGCCTGTTATAATAATTGGATTTTCCGCGATACCTGTTTGGATCAACTTGCGGTATTTTAATGGCCACAATGCAGCTGAACGTAATCTAATGATGCCGGTCTTATTAAAACTCTTAATCTGTATGATAGTCAAAATACAATCAATGAAGTTTGATGTCTATTTACACCTAACTTGTAATCGGGTTTGACGGCCTCCCTAACTCAGTCGGTAGTGACCCTGAATCCGAAGCTGGAGGTCCGAATCCGAATTCGAATTTTCTAGTTCGAATCTCTTTGAGGGCATTTCTTTATGTCGCGGGTAGTTCTCAGAACCAGCTAAGCTATAAAGTCTGCCTGCGACCACAGGTGTAATTAAACTTCATACACGAAACGTCAGGATAATATTAAACGTAAGTTTACGCGATTAAGTCCCGTTTTTCGTTAAAATATAGATAGTATCTAAGATTGATATTGGTCACCACCTCAACTCTTCCCGCGGGTGTCGTACGAGCCGACTAAGGGATTGAAGTGTCACTGGCCATTTTTTGATAGAAAATTGATGATCGGCAGCAGCGTCATCATAGTGGACTCGTTACTGCGATCTGCGATCGCCAATCCGCTTGCATTAGTTACTTAATGCAATTATGGGCATTTACCTCCTAATACGTCTATACGCATAGTTAATAGGAGAGGCCTACGTCCAGCAGTGGACTGAGATAAGCCGATGGCCAGCAGCAGCATCATCATAGTGGACACAGTGTGTCTGACATACTACTGCGATAAAGTCCGACAATCGGACACCTTCTGGCTGTGTAGTGTATAGTTGACAGAAATGGTTAACAAAACTGTGTCACGACTCTAGGGAAGCGGGGCAACTTGAGTGAGTGCTAATTACTCTACATTTTCGTCAGTGAAATATATGGAGACTTCTGATAAACAATGACAAATAAAAGTTATGTCCATAAAAATAAAAGATTCATAAGTTAGTTTGTTGACCAACGTGTAAACCTATAGCAGGAATAATTTTCATGAATTACTCAAATTGTGCGATTTTCTTTCAGTAGCTCCAACCAAATTACCTAAACATGTTAACCCGTTACAATATAACATCGAAAGCTAGAAAATTGCAAATTACCTATTCGGGTTTAATATTATTCATAGGTGAATAAAAAATAAAAACATGAATAATAATTTTTTTTGTGGAACAACTCAATTTCTTTTTTTAAATATTTTTGAGTTGTATTTTTAAGCAGTAACACTGCTATAGGTACCTATATATAAATTTAAATATTAGATGTCATATTCCAAAGCTAAGGACTTGGTTCAAATCGCACTTCCGCCGTTAGAAAACGTTTTTTCTTTGGTATATGACATGTAATATTTCAATTGTTTTTTTTTTAAGTAAATTATGATTGATGTAAAGTAGTTTACAGTGAAGAGATATATTACGCCGATTTAATTTGATAAGTACCTAAGCTGTACGTAAATAGATATATTTATACTACACTTAATCAAATCCTACTCATGTTTTAAACAGGTTATAATATAACAAAATACATCTCTACAGATTCTGTGTTCTGCCGCAGTGGGTCAGTGCAAAAGGTGAAGGAGTATAAATGTGAAAGTCAAGTTCAAAGCTATTTCAGTGGCCTTCAGCACATGTCTGTTATTACTCTTATTACCTGTTTCCTCTTTTCTAGAGTTTTTTAAAACTGTAGTTATCATGGTGCGATTTAAGCTGCTTTTGTTAAAGGTAATTATTAAATTGAACGAATCTATATAACCTAGTTACACAATGGCCCAAAACGGTGGTCGTTTTTTCTTACGTTGTGTGAATTTAGTAGTATAGGTAGGTACTAAGAGTTTTCATCCCGTCAGTTTCCGTAATATTCATTTTTTCATTATAGGACAATCTAGTATTACTTACATTAAAACACAAATAAATCTGTAATTTTTATCCACAAAATAATACTAATTAATAGAACCATTACTGATTTACCAATAAAAAATGGTACTTAATTGTCTAACCTTTTTAAAAAAATATGCGCGGTTACATATAGGTATTTCAGAAATTTTTTTAAAGTAATTTGCAACCAGTCAACGAATATGGTCTTAAACTTAAAAACGATAGGTTTCTAGAAGATAAAATATACTACCTGCTATTAACCATAGCAAACGTGATTGTGCCAATAAAACAAATGGCTAAACATCCCCAAAAAACTGGTATCTATCTTATCGATTCATTGTATTTTTTACAGATTATTTTAATAACCACCTTACTGCAACTGGCAGCGGCCTACAAAAATGAAGATGAAGATGACTACAAAAACTCACTAACTCCAACCAAAAAGAGCCATCGACCACTCAACGAAAAGGACTACAATCTACATCTAGTACAAAAATTATTCAAACACGCGAAGAAATCCAAAAGAAGTTCCTACAGACGACAATGGGGTTCCCAGAACGTAGACTATGGGTCTCTGGGGAAGTATAATAAGTATAGTGGTCCGCCTCCTTATTTGGTGTATAATAAGAAAACAGGCACTTATTATCCATACTATAATTATCCTAGAGATAACCCTGTTAGAAGAAATGGATATAATCAGCGCCGTGATTAATGTAGGATTTTCAAATTGTTTTAAGTGATAATACTGATAATTGTATATGTATTGTCGCTGTTAGTAGAAGTTGCGAACAATGTAAACAAACCTTGTATTAAAAATGTGTTTCAGTCTCTTTAAAGAAATTTCAAAGAGACTCAAAGATACCACAGGTGACCCAAGAGCTGGCAGCTACCTTGCTCAACAGATAAGCCTCGCCATTCAGCGGGGTAATGCTGCCAGCAACATTGGTACCTAGCCGCGGGGGCCGTTTTTAGATTTAGATTTAGTTTAGTTGTATATTTTTATTTATAATGTAGTTTTATAAAATTATAGTTTTAATCTTGTATATTTTGTCGAATAAATTATTCAGTTCACTTGTTTAAATTTCGATATATGATGCTGGCAACACCGAGCCAGGACAACAACATCCCGCGTAATCTAAACGAAATAAAATGTAAATAATAGATTTCCGAGTCTCGAGTAGTGTAAAAGTGTATAATAAATCTTTAACAAGTAATGCAAGTGTGGACTACTAAATATATAACCGGTATAAAAGACAAAAGTGGAAAATCGAAGTGCAAAGTGACACCAAACTCCATCGTAACTGTAACTGTGTATTTTTTCCAAGAAAACAATTTCTAACTCTTATTATCTTATCCTAGTGTGTTCTTATCCATAGATTTCATCCAAATAGAGGTCTAAGTGTATATAAATATAATACCATTGTGCCGAAAAGTAACCTTAATAATTCAAACACTAAATAACTGCCGCTCTGAAATTCATCGGTACGCGCGCCGCGACAGCGCGTCACTCCGGACGTTGACCTCAAGCATCATATGATAAGATTTTCACCACACAGCGCCATCTTTGAAACTAAATTAACTATAGAGAAAATAGTTAGATATTATCAAGAATCCTATGTGCTAAACTGAACTACATTTAAATATAATTAGTGCCAGTGTCATAACGTTGATAAACACGTAATAATTATACGTAAACATTGAAAATAGAACACGCAGCGACATCTATACCACATTTAATGAAACAATCCGCTTGCCACCTAACGACTGTACAAAGAACTAATGTCATCGAATAATTAAGCCATTTCTCTTGCTTTCCACTAGAGGGCATCATAATAAATCCTAACATTATCTTGGAATAGTACCTCGCTTTTCAGCATGAATACCCCTGCGAAATGTGTAAAATGCGAAAAAAGAATTTCCAGTAGGCATTCATTACACTGTTCCTTTTGCGAAAATCGATACTGCGTGGACTGCCTAGAGCGCATCGGAGTATCTAGTAAGCGGTTCAAATTAATGACTATTGCGAATAAAACAAGCTGGAAGTGTCGCGAATGCTGTCAAAAACCTCCATCCAGTAAATCTAAGAAAACCAGCACTCCCCTGTCAAAACTAAGTAATCCTTCAGCCATACCTAAAGCGAACGAGACCCCTGTAAGGTGTGCTAGGGATATGCAAGTAAAAGATTCGATGCTTTTGGATTCAACCTTGGAAAGCTCCATCTCACTCAATGATTTAGGAGATACGATAACGACGCCGGACGTAACTATTACACCAAACAAGCTCCAACCGACTGCAGTAACTAACACAACGATTTCACCTAATATAGGACATACTACGCCACCAGCTAATTTAACCATTCCTATGTATAACCAGACAAGCCCGCTATCAGTGGAGGAATTCAAAAAAATACTAGATGAGCGGCTGGAGAACCACAGAATATCAATAATAACCCATATAAAGACCACCGTTCAAACTGAAATTAACTCGGCAATAGAAAACTTAAAAGCAGACTTTGATCAGCGCACCCACGCCCTATCTCTTGAGCAGGAAAACCTAAAAAATAACATTAACTTCATTACACAGAAAATAAAAACATTAGAGACTGAAAATGACAAATTACGCAATGATGTGAAAAACATAGAAAAATCTATAATAATAAATAAGACAGAACAACCAAATTCTTCACATTGCAAAAAAGTAGTTCTGCACGGGCTTGAAGAAGAATGGGGAGAAACCGGAGAATTTGTAGAAAAACGTCTCGAAAACATCTTCCGTGAAGTAATGAATATTAACATTGCTGGGCACATCGAAGACATGCGCCGACTCGGGACCAGAGGAAATAAGCGAGAAGATGACAAAATATATTTTGCAGCATAATCAGTATTTTAAATACTCTGGACTGAGTGTTACTAAATATTTAGATAAAACATCCCTTACAGAAAGAAGAAAACTTATCGAAACATTGAAAGAGGCAAGAAAAACCGGAAACCATGCAATTATAAGAGACAACAAATTGATCGTAAACGGGAAAATAGTTTCCGAAGCCACAGAAAAGAGCACAGAACAAAGCCAGTTTGCTGTAAATTCAGGGAACTATTTATTTCGAAACTAATATTAAATTATTTATACAGAACGTACAAAGTCTAAAAAACAAAACGCACATAATAGAAGCTCTTCTAACAGACCAACAATATCAAGTATTATGTCTAACAGAGACTTGGATTACTCAAGAACAAAAAGATTCTATCCAAATCTCTGGATTTGTCACTGCAGCAAGCTACAACCGTTCGAAACACAAAGGAGGAGGAGTATCAATAATGCTGCGAGAAGATATCCCGTACCACGATAGACCAGACTTTGCAGATTTGTCAGTAGAATTAGTTGTAGAAATTTGTGCAATAGAATTACAACCTAACTTATTTATAATAACTATATATAGAGCAGACCGGGAAATTGACACCTTTTTTGAAGTACTAGAGCAACTTTTGTTTAAGTTAAAAAGTAAAAATCACAAACATATTATAACAGGTATATTATTAACAGGTGATTTCAACATAAATAAATTCAGTAACTGTAAAAATTACAAAAAACTTTTAAATATTATGCTCGAATACAATCTTCACCAAATTGTCAATGAGTCAACAAGAGAAACAAGCACTAGTTCTACTTGTATAGACTTTTTATTTACAAATAATCAGAATTACAAACTAACAGTTGAAGATAAGGGAATATCCGACCACAAAAACCTACAATACGAATTTACTGGAAATAATTCATTAACCCGTAAAAACTCACATCAATTTGTTCATAAACGAATATTTAGCAATCAAAATATTAAATTATTTAAAAATGCACTATGCCAAATTGATTGGAATAAAGAAATTATTTATTACCCCACAATCAATAATAACTATAACAATTTTGAAAATAAACTACAAGAATTGTTAAACAGTTACATACCATATAAACTTATTAAACAAAAACACAACAATAATAAATATTGGCTAACCAAAGGTATAAAAAAATCATGCCATCATAAAAGGTTACTAAAAATATTAGTGAACCAAACAAACGACAAAACTTTAACTAAACACTATAAACTATTTACAAAAATATTGAAAAATTGTGTAAAGGTGGCTAAGAGAATGTACTACATAAGAAACATGAGTTCTTCTAAAAATAAAACTAAAACTATGTGGTGCTCTATAAAACAAATAACCGGAAAGCAATCTACAAAAACTCCACTAAATAATATTCGATTAAAAACATTAAATGCTAATATAACTTGTCCACAAGTGATAGCAGACCATTTTAACGAGTTCTTCGCAAATATAAGTGAACAGCAACAAGCGAATTGCTCTCTAAGTCAGCCCAGTACAATTTCAACACCTGCAGTTAACTCAATGTATCTGCGCCCTGTTACTGAGCAAGAAGTGCGTACAATTATAAAGAAAATGCCGAATAAGTACAGTTGTGGAATAGATGAAATACCTCCCATATTAATTAAAGCATGTGTTGATGAGCTAACACCTTCAATAACCAGTTTAATTAATCAATCGTTCCTTGAAAATTGTTTTCCTGAAAATCTAAAAATCGCAAAAATTAGACCAATTTTAAAAAAATCTGGCAATAAACAGGATCCCAACCAATACAGACCCATAGCCCTACTCCCCACAATATCAAAAATATTTGAAAAATGTATGACAAACCGTATCTATGACTACTTAGTAAAATATGAACTATTAGACAAAAACCAATTCGGCTTCCAAAAGAACAGTTCAACAACCCTTGCAGTCTATAACTACATACAAACTGTTCTTGAACACATCAGAGACAAATCGTACGGAGTTGGTCTTCTACTAGATATGTCCAAGGCTTACGACAGAGTTTCACATCCCATACTTCTACAAAAAATATTTAATTTAGGTATCCGTGGACCGGTTCTTACTTGGCTGAAATCATATCTACAAGACAGAAAGCAATACGTTCAGATTGAGCATTACAATACAGAACTAAACAAGACTCAACTATTCAAATCCACTCAGCGAACCGTTAATAACTCAATCCCTCAAGGTAGTGTTCTCGGATGTGTGCTTTTTTTAATATACATAAACGATCTGCCAAAAATAACAAAACATACATGCATTATGTTCGCCGATGATGTTTCCCTATTGTTCAAGTGCCCTTCTAGTAATGATGCCAATAATCACGTAACTGAGACATATGCTAAAGTAGCAAATTGGTTACAAGATCACAACTTAGCAATAAATAATAATAAAACAAAAGCAATCCAATTCAGACCGCATCAAAAGCATCCAATAGATATAAGGCATGTATCTCAAAAGCTAAATATAGATGAAGTATCAGATTTTAAACTATTAGGCTTTACAATAGACACCCACCTAGATTGGAAAAGACACGTAGCACGAATTAAAACCAAATTATCATCACTTGTTTTTGCGTTAAGAATCCTGAAAATAAATACCAACGAACTCTGCGCACTCTCAGCGTACTATGGTTATGCTCACCCCTTGTTAACCTATGGTGTCTTACTTTGGGGACATAGCGTGGATGCACATGATGCATTTATAATGCAAAAAAAGTGCATCCGCATCATAGCCAATCTAAAAAAAACAACTAGCTGCAAACCTCATTTTAAGTCACTGCAAGTCTTAACTTTTCCTTCAATTTATATATTAGAATCCGCCAAATTTGTTCGTAAGCATATCCACCTATTTGAATTCAATAAAAATCCCCGCCGAAAACAAGATTTAGCCCTCCCAGAACCTAAAATAGAAATGTTTAAAAAAAGTCCTTATTACAGAACCGCCCAAATTTATAACAGTATACCCAATACCATCAGATCTGAAGAGAAATATACAGTATTTATAAATAAACTAAAACACCTACTCATAAATAAAGCATACTACTCTCTAAATGATTTTTTTGAAGACTAATTATTATCTACCAAAATACCCTCAAATACACAAAATAAAACTCTTCTTTCAAAAAGGCTCTCATTAACCGGTACTGCGAGTTGTTACTAGTCATAGGCATACCAGTAACAGTATGTAATTATAAAATGTAAAATTAGTAATATGAATAAGTATAGTAGTAAGAAAAGAATAGTAATAATTAATGTAAATTGCGACACCCTTCAGGGTTCATGTAACTTAAACTTATGTTTTGTTCATGAATGCAAATATAAACAATAAACAATAAACAATATACGTCATTGACAACTGCTAAAGCAATCGTAAACCATTAAAACTTAGTGCTAGATTTATTGATCTAATCTTTCACGATTATGATAATATGAGTGATAATGATTATCACTCATATTTTAACGACAGTGGGAGTTATCACGTAAAATTGTGTATGTTTAATATTACCCTGACGTTTCGAGAATGCCTTTACACCCGTAGTCGCAGGCAAGCTGTCTGCCTGCTTGCTGAAAATATTAAACGTTACGAAAGTTACAAATGTATGTGCTAATATGAAACGTAAATTTACGCGATTAAATCCGTTGTCATTAAAATATTAGTTCTAGATTATGGATATTTTTTGAAACCGTTTGTTTACTTTGTTCGCAATTTCTAGCGGCGACTGTACTAGGTTTACTGTACAACGATAGATATGCATATATGAAAATTGCAAACACATGACGCAAGTTGGCTAAATAAGTAGGCATGCGTGCGTCGGTGTACGATAGAAACCTATCTAATAGGCCGTCAATTTCATCCGCATATAATTATTTTTATTCCTTCTCGTCAATATTATATGTTGATGAAGTACCTAGGTAGGCGCCAAGCATATGCAACTATATATAATACTCATTAGACGAACATATCTATAGACGTAGCGAACATATCTATAGCCCAACAAGTCGCCATCACCTGTGATTAGTTGCTATATTCTAAAACATATTTTTCCTAACTTGCGCGCAAAAACGAACTTTGCGCATGCTTCGCGCGCGGTAATTTATCTTTTTGACGCACTTGTTATGAAAAAAATCGTCCCATACACGTGCAAAACCTATTTTTTTACTCGGGTGATTGTCGCCCTCGTTTCACTCGGGCTCCAACTTTCACCCTCGCTGAAAAAAGTTTTCCCGCACTAGTTAGGAAATGTACTTTCCTAACTAGTGCGTAAAAGTATACTTTACGCACGCGAATGCGTAAATTTCTCTTTTTAAGGCACTTGTTATGAAAAAAGTTGTTCGATACACGTGTAAAAACTTCTTTGCACTTGTATCGAAATTTACTATATTGTGTTTGTATTAACCAATCACATTTGTTTGTGGGGGAGGCTCACATCCCTTAAATGGAACCTTAAGCTTCGATGAAAAAAAACCGGCCAAGTGCGAGTCGGACTCGCGCGCGAAGGGTTCCGTACCATTATCAATTTATTATTAAAAAATACAGTTAAATCAACCTACCTCAAAAACTATAGGAGATAATTTAATCAAACCAAAAATCGTTGATAGAGTTTATTATTGTGCATAACATATATTTTTTTTAGAATTTTATATCGCTTAGTTTAAAAAATAGAGGGGGGGGACACATTTTTCAGACTTTGAGAGCTGATATCTCGAAAACGAATGGCTTAAATAAAAATAAGATTTGTAAACCTTGGTATCATTTTCAAAGACCTTTCTATTAATACCCCACACGCTTATAAACAACTAAAAAAAATTTTCCATCCCTCAGTTACATGTATGGAGGGCCCCCACCCCAATGGTTTTTTTTACAATTTAGTATCATAACCCAGTAGCGATTCGTACAACACATATCCTTACCAAATTTCGTTACTGTAGCATTTATAGTTTCCGAGTAAATCGGCTGTGACAGACGGACAGACGGACAGACGGACATGACGAATCTATAAGGGTTCCGTTTTTGCCATTTTGGCTACGAAACCCTAAAAAAAGCAATCATCGTCTTTAGCTTTTCTTGACTGTGGAGATAATAAATTGCAATCATGGAAATCCAGTGTTTTAAATATTAAGTTAGTACTTTTAAGTAACGTCAATTACCTATAGATAAGATTATGTTGTAAAATAAATAATGTACACTTAACTGTTTATGATTTATTACATACTATTTTATTCCGGTTATTTCATTGTGTAAAATGAAAGATTAGCGTTTTTGTACTGGTAAATATAATACTTGGTGACTGAATTAACCTGACACTTTAATCCCTTAGTCGGCTCTTACGACACCCGCGGGAAGAGTTGGGTTGGTGACAAATGTATTCTTACTGCCGTCACCACACGGCCTCTACGATTTTTATACTTACAAAAGTATAAAATTATAGCATTACTTAAAAACAACAAACATTAGGCATCAATCATTATATATTATCGTAATTGAAATAACAGCCTAATTTACAGAACTGGATTATCGTAACCAACTATAAAATAGATTATTAGTGACATTGCAATATTACATTATGGCATGATGAGATCATTGTGATCATTAACGTATTGACATCTGATCATTAGGTACCTAATATCCTACCGTTAGGTGGCCTGTGCCTCTTAAGACTCTAAATTTCGTATCTTGTCACCATAAAAATAATATGAGCTCACTAATATCCGTACTTATTGTTACTGCGAGAAGTTGTGACCGCCCACACTGATCAACTTTCACTAAGGAGAAGGAGCCAAAGCCAACCTAATTGATGCTAAACTAGCAATTCAGTCTCAATTAACTTAATAATTAGGAGATTATGCTTGTATCACAGAATATGCTTGTATACGGTGTGTGCGAGGTTATTTATTAATTTTATTATAGTGACTCAGGAAACACCGTGTATATATTATCACAATTATATTTCGTTTCCCCGTAATTCTAATATGTACTTTGAAAGTCAAACGACAATGTAAAGCAGACGACGCTCTATAAATAAATGAAATGACTACTACCTATATAAACATTTTAATTGTAAGTATGTAGGTAATTAATTAAATAACGCTGTCATACAAGTATGTCGTTACAACAACTTAGTTGAGCTTATGAAGGAGATAAATATTCATAATAATGTAAACCATAATCTTCCACAAGTCGATTATCGTTACACGCATATATTACATCTACAGGAACAGGATTCTAAACAAAAGGAACGTCATCAACTATTATACAGTGTGTGGTCTTTAACACGGGAGAAAAATGAAATGAGTGACTCCTTAGACTATCAGCAATAATCCTGTAAAGGTCCCGGTGTTTCAAAGTGGTTAAGTTCGGAGATATTGTCATTCAAAGCTATGGACCTTTAGTACTGGATCTTGGCATCACGATGTCGTAGCTTGTCAGTCGCAAGACATCTTGATAGTATACCAGATAGGAAGTCATAACACTAATTTGATACGGTTTTAAAAAAAAAATGTACATTTTTCAATGATTCAAAAATGATAAGTTATTGATAACTTTTAATTCAAGTAAATGAACCCATAATAATAAAAAATACATGAACAAAAATTACAAAAAATTTTTTTTTTTTTTAATTACAATATGTGGAAATGATTGTTGATCAGCTTATTAATGCACCGTTTAAATTTTCACCCCGGATGTAGGCCACACACTGCATTAGGCCGGGATTACACCTGTGAGTTCTTACGTAAGTTGTAGGGACAGAGCTATACTAAGGAACGAGATAGTGATATTCACCTCTCATTCCTTAGTATAGCTCTGTCCCTATAACTTACGTAAGAACTTACAGGTGTACGAGCGCTCTTACACACATGGTAGGTATAGTTCGTGAAATATAAATTGGTAACTTTCTACCTATATTATAGTAAAAATAAACATTCCATTTATATTTCTCGAACTATATTTGTATTTTTTATAGCTTCTTCAATGCTGGACAAAAGCCTCCCCTCTCTTCCGCCAATCGTCTCTATCAACTACTATCAAGTGCTAGCAAGCCTAGCCGAGATGCGATTCTACAATCGTAATCGTATACAATAAACGATATGTCCCGTGACCATAATACTGTATATGAATGGTCACGTGTCTTTTCGTACGAATCTGTTATTCTCATACATTTATTACTTATCGCTTATCGTATACGATTGCAGTATGGCATTTTGGCTAGGCCTGGATGCTTAGCCAAGTTGCCAATCGCTAGCGCTTAGTAGCGTAACGTAGTTTTCCCTCTCTATCACTCATTCATATTAGTGCGACAAAGACAGTTAGCTGCGATTAACGATGAAGCGCTAGCGATTGGCCACTTGGCTAAGCACCCTGATCCCTCCACTCTCCGTCTTAGGGTGCGGCTCCACTGAGGCGGAGAGGAGCGGAGATGTGCAAAATTGGCCAATGAGACCGCATGACAGTGTTTCGAATTTTGAATTTGAAGAATGTCTTAGTTCCCTTTACCCAGATAACGTCACATGTTCGAATGTTACCCAAAAAATAATAATAAGTAGTTGTATTACTTAGTAATTGATAGTACACGGATATCAGTAAAGATCCGTGATTTAATAAATACCTACATCTATGAATATGGATTATACACATCATAACTATTTGTGTTAATACAAATTACTAACAACAATCAATACTAAGGGGTCTATCATACCGACGAACTGCAAATTAATTTTATAGCCATTTTATATTTACCTAGAAGATGATCCTAGATTTGAATAACGACCAGCATAATTTAAGTTAAAACGTTCCGCATAATGTATAATATAATATGTAACCGAAATATATATTTTCATGTTGGTATGTGTTTACTTCACTTTTAGGATTTCGTAGTCAACTAGATACCCTTAATAGTTTCGCCATGTCTGACTATTGTTTGTCCGTGCGCCGTCCGTCCGTCCGTCCGTCCATCCGTCCTCGGATAGTCTCATTGACCGTTCTACAAAACTGAAATTCGGTACCAATATGTAAATCAGTCACGCCGACAAAGTGGTGAAATAACAAGTGTTTTATTAGGGACAAACACGTAAAGTGGAGATTTTTTTCTAATTTCAACCCTAAACAGAAATGCTTCAGACATGCTCATTTCAAACAGATTTTAATAGTTAGTAGGTATTTACAAAATAATAGTTATGTGATCGAAAAATCTAGCCATTTGCATATTTTTAAATCGATCTAACCAATTAAATCTCATAAGTTAATTCGTTTCGAATGTTTACATCTACTCATTCATTGTTTTATTATGCAATAGTATCAATTAAAAATTTGCATATCTAGATCGGGTTTTCGATTGGTAAAATATTATTTTGCTTTTCTCGTAGCAACGACACCTAGGACGAGTTTATTGATTACAACGATTACCATAACCTGATGTGATGACAACAAAATTACTTAAAATAAGGCACAAAATATTCCGAAATAGTTCACCAACCATGCATTTGTTTATATTTTTAAATCCTAATATAATAAATCGCATTAGTATGTAAAAGTCTCCCCAAATCAATTGACGCGGAATCGGCTTAACCCTTTGAACGCCAAGAACCACAAAAGTGGCCGTTATCATGCCTACTATACCAGCAGCTACCCACCTGTCACCGAGCATACTGTCAAAGTAACTGTCTTGTTGACAGGTTTATTTTTGTTGTTCATTAGTAGAGATATTGGAGTGCATGCAGGCGCGGGTCCAGAACTACGTTGAGCGGGAGGGGGGCACTGTTCTATGATATAATAGTATTTTATACTTGAAACAGCACCTAGGCATACAGTCATAAGTCCAGTGTGAGGGGGGGGGGGGGGGCAAGTGCCCCTTGGAATCTGATGGATCCTGATGCGAGAGGGAAGGCGTTTAAAAGGTTAAGCCGGTCGAAAAAAGGTTTATATCGCCGTCATTATGCCGATTCAGCATCGATTGACCCATATTCAATGTATCATTTGTTTGACTAAGAATATTTCTCAAATTTACAATTTTATTTGAAAATAAGTGTGTGTCGTAGAAAAAGTATTGTATGCAACATTGTTTAACTGAGTCAAAAAATGCTTGTGGCGTCTTCGATAACCATTTTCGGCTTCATTGCCTCAAATTGTTACCCACGCCGCTTAGCTTTTTTTACCTCTCTTAAACAACGGTTGCATAAAATACTATATTGTTGGTAGCCTCAACACATAAAGTACCTAACCTACTTTGCTTTAAGTATCAACGATTAAACCTTCTATGAAGACTACTCCAGTTTTTTTTGTTTTTTTACTGTAACTGAAGGTAAATACCCTGCCATTTTTCCTCTCCTTTTTCCTGCGCCATCATTATTTCACACTCGCGTTCTTCGAATCGATATAGATTATTAAAAATCATCGTCATATGTAGCATAAACATATGAATATGTAGCTAAACACGTCAACAAACGAGATTACTGGATGTCGTTAGAGGTCGGAGATGTATGGTATTTAAGTCTCGGTGGAGATCAGAATCTCATAGTTCGATTCAGGATCAGACTCCGGTAATACCTCCTAGCAACTAGCAAGATGGTCAAGTTTTTGGTGAGTCACGATTATTTACATATCAAGTTACTCGGTTTGTTATTGTTTGTTACCAACATGACAGGTCATTTTCCTATACTTAGATAAATATTATGTGTTATTATATTACACGTTCTCGACTGTTTCCTCCGTTTTGACATCTGAACAATGTTTTTAAAACAAAGATTAATTAAAACACTCCCAACGCTCATAATCCCACTTACTCAATATTGTTGTATGTAGGTATACATACTTGTTTAGAACATCACAGGTTTCGAAAGTTCGGGACATAATTAATTAATATACGAGATAACCGAATAAAATATTAGTAGTAATCACAATCAGATTAGGTACTTTTTACTCAAGCACTTATAATCTTATAAGGCGAATAAACTCTGATAAGAAAGCTATACATTGCAACCATGGGCAATTATTTGCAATCGGAAAATGTAGACTTGATGAGTAAATAATACAAATAATCTGAATATACTAAATTCGCAATGTTTAATGACCAAATAGGGATAGAGATCCCTTACATGGATAAGTTCGCCTTCGTACCTACCTGTCTAAATTCTTGTAAAAGTGTATTTTTACCTGTGTTTTGTGTAGGTAGTAAAGAACTTAAGTAGGTCTGAAACAGGGCAGAAACGAATTCATTGTTAGATTTAAACAAAAATTGCAAAATCCATTATTTCAGTTCAGTGTCTTTTCCATGAGTTAGTTGCGTATGCCAGCGCTTTATAACACATGATAGAGCATAAATTCTACCATTTTGTTGCAGGTAATCATGACAACACTGGTGGCTGCAGCCATGGCTTACCCCGGTAAGTGGATGTACTAAACGAGTAAGACGTGACCACCACGATCTACTCATGCGATTCAGTTCAGGACCTAATCTGGATCGTGATGTATCAGTTCCATGGAATAACTGTCAAAAACTGACAAGCAGAACCTAAATTTAATCGCATTCCAGAGATCTTGGTAGTCCCCCAGATGGTTTATTATGGTCACGCGTGTGCCTTTTATCGTGTACCTACGTCACTTTTGCACTTGCAAACTTGTTAGAAACGGACAGCAACAACGACAAACGATTAAACACGGGACCATCTTATCATGGCCTACAGAATGGACAAACGCTCCAGAGTATTTGTCTGTCTAGAAGTATACCGATTAATGGCAACACTTAAATATTTCTAAGTATCCACTCACTTGCGTAACCGTAGCTGCCATTCTTGACAAGGAAATAAAGCTCAAATTTCAAACCAAAATTTCAAAGCAAGTGAGTAGACTGGGTAGGTTATCAAAATTTTCGACTAGCTATTTATCATGACTGCGATCGCCAACCCGCCAAGCATGGCGATTACGGCAATAAACACTTGGGGAAGCCTATGACCAGCAGTGCAGGAGAATTATGAAGCACAAACAGCAACACTCTTAACTGTACATCTGTGGTAATTATTACAAAAGGCAAGAGATCTACCAATGTACAGCTAACAGTGTGGCCGATGGTACCTAATTATTTTTGACATTTCCACTCTATCTTGTGGATGCTTCGTCCCTGCAGCGAACTTCGGAATCCGCAAATTTCGGGGTTTGTTCTCTGTCTCTCTATAGAGGCCTTCGTTGGAGTGAATGAGACAAATCCTCGAAATATTCGTATTTCGGAGTTAGCGCAAGTAGGCCTGGATTCGTTTAAAATAACATAAATCATTAGTTCTACAATAAGGTACTAAATATTAAAAATAATATAATAATATTTTAGCCTATATAATGTCCCACTGCTGGGCACAAGCCTCCTCTCATATATGAGAGGGATTGGGCTACAGTCCCCACGCTCGTCGTCCCTAAGCGGGTTGGGAACTTCACATACCTACACCTTTGAATTTCTTCGCGGATATATGCAGGTTTCCTCACGATGTCTTTCCTTCACCGAAAGCTAATGGTAAATATCATCTGATATTCCGTACATAAGTTTCGGAAAAACTCATTGGTACGAGCCAGGATTTGAACCCACGACCTCCGGATTGAAAGTCAAACGTCTAAACCACTAAGCCACCACCGCTTATTAAAGTACTACACTAGTAAATAAGGTAATATAGTAATAGTAAATAGTAGTTAATAAGGTACTACTCTACAATAATAAATTACTTATGGTCTATTTTATGTAGGCTACGGCGAGCAAGGAGGCCATGGTGCCCATGGTAGCGGCGGCTTCGGTCAGGGCGGCATCGGCAGCCAGGGCGGTTTCGGTAAGAATTCCGTTTTAAAAATCGTATTGTGTCCACCAATGGCAAATTTATAGCAACAATACTGATGACAGTTTGAAACTTTCGAGTATCACAACAAGATATTAAGTTTGGACCGAGTACAGTCAGCAGCAGATATTGCTTTATCCCTTTAACGGGCAAGACTCAAAAAAATCGTGGGTTCAAGCCTCAACGCCTTCATATAAGGTACGAAAAATTCTGTAAAAGAAAAAAATACAAAAAGATAGTGCTATAGGGTGGTCGTTTTAGAGACCGGTGCCCTATAAAGGGTTATAGTCTTAGCAATAAAGTCGTGCCAAGGTCGCTTAGCAATAATAATATCTGCTGCTGATTGTTCCTGTCATCGGCAAAAGTGCAGCCTATCGCTTTTAGACTTTATTGAAACGCAATAGAGTTGAAAATTACTTACACTTACGGCTTGTTTCACAATCCCCGGGTAAATAATATATCCGTCAGGTAAAATTATCACTATCCTTTTCTACAGGCATATAAAAGGAAAGGACAACTAACATTTATCTGACAGACTTATTTTATTCAAGGATGGTGTAACAGGCCCGTAGACTAGAAATTTCTTTCTTTTTATTCGTTTTTTTAGTTTACTCGTATCTCAAATCATAAAAGCTGAAAAGTTGTAGACCATATTTTTGGCTGAACTGAGTGCTTAGCCAAGTTGCCAATCGCTTGTGCGCTTAGTAGCGTATCGTAGTTTTCCCTGTCTGTCGCTCTTTCATATTAGTGCGACAAAGATAGTTAGCTGCCTTTCGTTTACGATTGACGATTAAGCGTTAGCTATTGGCAACTTGGCTCAGCACCCTGATGTTGAGAGTTTCAACTTAAGGGTCGATTGGTAAAAAAATGTACATAATTAAAGCGTTACGAAGATAAATTTTATGTAACAACTTATGGCACTGAAAAAGGGCGACAATTTTTTTTATTTTATTAGCGATCAACAATACGAACCTATCTTATAAACTAGCTCCTTTTTACTACTGCCGAAGATTGTTCGACAGAGTGTACCACATAGTTTGTATGACTAACTTTCGAAATACAATTGACGCGATCGTGAATTTAGTTTTGATTAAGGCACTGGTCTCACCGCGAGCTACTAAGCTATCAACTATCGGCTATAAACACGAACAGAAGATACGTACTCCTGTGTAAATAAAAGAAGCACGGCGATACTCGCCCAGCTATCAGCTATCACCGCCGGGCGAGTATCGCCGTGTCTCTTTTTTTTACACGGGAGTGCGGATCTTTTGTTTGTGTTTATAGCCCATAGGCTATAATTATGTATTTTTTTAGCAGTCGAGCCCTAAGCAAAATATTTAATAATATTAATAAATAATAATAGACTACTCACCAATAATAAATACAAAATATCCTTTGGCATACGTTGAACCAATTAATGGGTTTCACAGGCAGCAGCGGTCAAGGAGGATTTGGTGGAAGCCACGGCGGTAGCCACGGAGGTAGCCACGGAGGGAGCCATGGAGGATTCGGCAGTCAGGGCAGCAGCTACGGCGGCCACGGAGGTCACGGCAGTCACCACCTCTCCGAGCTAGACGGCGGTTACGGCCAAGGACAAGGCGGTTACGGCAGCGGATCTCACGGGCACGGAAGTCAGGGAGGCTTCGGATCTGGCAGCCACGGAGGTCAAGGCTTCGGTGGAAGTCAGGGCGGCATTGGCGGGAGTCATGGCGGCCAAGGGTTCGGTGGCAGCCACGGCAGCGGCGGATATGGCCATCATCATTAAATCTGTTTTGATAATTGATGCGAAATTGAAATTGTGATGTTCGACTCCCAATCAAGTAATAAATTTTATAGTTTTCGATAAATTGTGTACGTTTCTTACATACCTGAAGTGTTTAGATGAGGTATATGCAAGAGCATAGATTATTAGATTACGTTACAAGTGCGAAAAAAATTAAGTAGGTACGAAACGAGTACAGATAAATTAAAGCACGACCGAAGGGAGTGCTTTAAATCGACGCGAGTTACGAATTTCGTTTTCGCACCAGTATCTTACGACGTTTTTCAGTACATATGGCCCTCCGAAGATTTCAACCTGACTTAAAATTAACCATTTCTCGCACTAGGGCGTAAAAAAGCGCCATCTGTACAGAAAACATTTATTTACCTTGAGGGGGCTACCATAAGACCATGACCTCTTAAACGCGATTAACGACTGTAAGTTCGGCTTGCACATTTTTGACAGTTATTCTATGGAACTGACACATCGCGATTCAGTTTAGGTCCTAATCTGAATTGCATTAGTAGATCATGATAGCCCCGCAGGGGTCCGTTTACTCGTTTGCCTCAAATATACAATAAAAAGCCGGCCATGTGCGAGTTGGACTTGCGCGCGAAGAGTTCTGTAGGTACCATTATCAATTTATCATTTAAAAAATACAGTTAAATCAACCTACCTCAAAAACTATAAAAGATAATTTAATCAAACCAAAAATCGTCGATAGAGTTTATTAATGTGTATAACATTTTTATTTTTATTATTTTATACCGCATAGTTTAAAAAATAGAAAGGGGGTACACAGTTTTCAGACTTTGAGAGCTGATCTCGAAAACGATTCGCTTAAATAAAAATGAGATTTATAAACCTTCATATCATTTTCAAAGACCTTTTTCTATTAATACCCCACACGCTTAAATACATCTAAAAAAAAATTCTATCCCTCAGTTACATGTATGGAGTGCCCCCACCCCAATGTTTTTTTTACAATATAGTAGGTATCATAATCCTGTAGCGGTTCATACAACACATATCCTTACCAAATTTCATTACTGTAGCATTTATAGTTTCCGAGTAAATCGGCTGTGACAGACGGACATGACGAATCTATAAGAGTTCCGTTTTTGCCATTTTGGCTACGGAACCCTAAAGAATACCTACATAGGAGTTTTTGGTATTTGGCCCTATACCTATGTAGTTACTGAATGATGAGAGCTAATAATGTTTTACGAATGATAAACTTACCTACTGTAAGGGGTCAAACGTCGTAGATAACCCTTGACATTAGAACACGTTCAGGAGGAGTCTTAATGTACTTATCTATTTCTGTACTTTGTAACGGATTTAAAAGACTAGATAGATTGCATCAGAACCCACGAGAAAAGCGGGCAATTATGTCGTGTGGGAGACTACCTGTCACTATCGAACTGTATTAGTTAAACAGTGATGGCGTGCCTATTTGGCCGTTAGATACTGTCACTGATGCGCTAACGGTGCAGGAATTAGGTAGTTTGAGCACGACTCAGAATTTCCGAAATTTTCAGAAAAGGTAGATCATATAAATGATCTGCCTCTTTTCGACTCTACAGGGTGGAAAGGGACGACGTTCCATCCCGCTACCGACCGATTCTACCAACCATTACGATGAACTTTCAGTATGGGATCAACATCGAAATATGAAAAAAAAAATTAACCCCTCATACAAAGTGAGTGATTAGTTAGAGTTCAATAGTATGGAAAAGTCAATTTTCCATGTACGCTTTCGATGTTGGCCCCATACTGTTCATCGTAATGGTTGGTAGACTCGGTCGGTAGCGGGATGGAACGTCGTCCCTTTCCACCCTGTATACAGTGGAAGTAAAGTTGAAAAAATGGTAGACTACATTTGTTGTTGACTGTACATTGATTGTGATATGAGATACGAACTTCAAAGTAGAGCCATTTAGAAAAGGATGCAAGTAAATAACTACATCTCAATTTCTTCTTATTTGAACTTTTCTATTCATAATGCTCTTTCGATCCATATAGGGCAAAAACGTCCAATTTTATGTTCAATGCGTTCGCCATTTTCATAAAGACATACTGCCACACATACTATGAACAAAATAGAAAGTCTAAAACATTATGTAACAATTAAGAAATTTTTGGACACATCAGGATCAATCTGTAACTTACCAAAATGAATGAAACGCAAAATCGTAAAACAATAGTTTATTATTTTATACATAATTCTTTTCTATCTGCAGAATGTCATATCCTCTGACGGCTCTGACCTATTACAACAATGAATTTACTCGTAATGTCGTTCGATCAACTAAACGCAATTCAATTTTAAGCACAATTTTAATAAATGTTTAGTCTCGTGGCTCAAGTACCTGACCGATAGATTATCATCTATTCTGTTATTCTACCAATTTGTAGTCGCCATCAGATATATCGAAGCAACCAAGGTTATCAGAAATATCTGAACAGACGTCGCAGAGTGCATATTCAGATGTTTTTGAGCGGCGTGGCCGCTCAGATATACCTGGCGACTGTACCCTTGTAACTTGAAAAACGGTATGCTATTTAAAAAAAATTATGGAGTTTTAGCTTGGCACGTTAGATTTTTGACTGACGACAGTTTGACAAGCAAAATTCACTATGAAAAGTCTTAGCGAAGTCGTATATCAGTACTGAATCGTAACTAAACGAGCTTTATTTCAAGATAGTTATGTTACTTTGTGAATTTTGCTTGTCAACCGACGAAATATACAAACATATGTGACCCAGTGACTGCGTCGCTGCTGTTGAGAGTATTTGTCGCTAAATATTATTTACCCCACTTTATGATATAAGTATTGTTATTCTTCAACGAGTATATGAAGTTAATTTCCGATTAGTTTTAAGTTTACAAAATATAATTATACAGGCTGGAACAGAACGACGATCCTTCCCGCTACCGACCGAGTCTACCAACCATTACGAGGAACTTTCAGTATAGTACCAACATCGAAATATCTTTAAAAACATTTAACCCCTCATACAAAGTGAGAAGAGTGCAATAGTATGGAAAGGTAAATTTTCCGTGTACGCTTTCAATGTTGTCCCATACTGAAAGTTCATCGTAATTGTTGGTAGACTCGGTCAGTAGCGGGAAGGATCGCGTTCCGTTCCACCCTGTATAATACTAATATTATAAAATGCACATAGTTTCAGTTACGGCCACCGAGTCAGATAAGTTTGTAGCACAGTATTTTATTTTACTAATTTTAAGTGTATTAGACATTGACATTATTGACAAGAAAGGCATTTGCTCCACGAGATTTGTCGCATGAGAAAATCTACTTTTTATTAGAAAAATACACGTCCATAGTGCGTTGACCGCCGTACATGACCGCTAAATTTATTTTACTGTGCATAGGATTTAACGCAGATACTAATCTGCAATGGTTCACTGAAATGTCCTGTAAGCAACGTTTCAGCCAGATTGACAATAAAATGAATGTTTCGACTATGTACGCTAGTTAATATGCTTTCACGTAACTTGCATCTTTTTCAAATAATATCTATATCTATTTTGTTTGGTTAGGTATAACTAAACCTAAACCATCTTGCAATATATTTTTATTGAAAAATGAATTGAACAATCCAAACTAGGTTCTTAATAAATCAGAACAATGTAAATCACTGTATTTCCTTGCTATATCATATATTCTACTCGTGGTTTTCAATCAAAAGATACTGCAAGATTGTTTACATTAGTTAAATACCTACCTGACCGAACAGAATATATATACTTTAGTTACTTAGGTCACCATAATCAATAGGAAAATGCGAGATATAAAAATTAAATCGTTCTAGTGCTGTCTATAGTCTATAAAGCTATTTAATTTTGTACCAATATGATATCAATTTTAGTAAGTACATAGCAAAAACCATAACATAATTATTCGTAAGCTTAAGAGCTCGTTCAAAAATCATGTCATAATTTGAGCAAATTCTTAAAAGCATTCGAATCTCTCATAATAAAAAGCGAGTATTCCAGTTTTTGACAATTTCGAATATTAGCCAACCCTAATGATTATATACTTAACATTTTAATTTATGATGATTTTTAATGGGAAATGCGGACTATTAAATTATAATCTAATAATATTTGATTATTATTTAGTAAGTAATCGTGTTGTCTTCTCGGATCCAAACTTGGATGTTACTAACAGGACATATCAAGTTTTAACCTTCTACTCGCCTAAAGGCATAATAGTTATTTTGTATAAAACGTGATCGTAAAATTACATTAGTGTTTAACAATGTTTATGCACCCTCAAAATGATGTTACGTCACCTCTATATTATTAGCAGTACCCGGAAAACGAGCCATTGCTTATTTTATTTTATGACTAAATATTTATAAAATTAATTTCGTTTCTGGGTTAAAATCAAATACTGTAGGTATATAAGCTTATACGTAATTTAGGACATTTCTGTGAGCGTTTCAACCGTCGTGACTTCGGTGGCAACATTATTACCCGATTTCCGTGGGTATCTCATATTTTTGGATATCTTGGTAGTTGTTAACTACGTCTACCGAGATATCCAAAAATTCATACTTCTCTCAAGGGATTCGTGTGATAAGACTGATAAGGCTACCACCGACATCACAGCGTTTGAAACGCTCGGAGAAATTCCCATTTTATCCAACAACGTGATATGCCAATTAATCTTAAGTTGACATAGTATCTTTATTTGTAAGTAAATATTGCTTTTACCGCCAACTCAAGTCGTCAGCAGGCCTAGCAATGAAGCCATTCTGCAATCGTATACGATAAGCGATAAGTCACGTGACCATAATAGTACGGAATAAAAAATCTATGGAAATGGTCACGTGACTTTTCGTACGTGTCTTTCTCATACATTTATGACTTATCGCTTATCGTATACGATTGCAGAAAGGGATTTTGGCTAGGCCTACAGGACTTCAGACGCTACGGCTAGTTAGTAAGTAATGGCTCTTTCCCAAATACTTGTTAGCAACAGTTTTTTAGGTACGCTAATAGATTAATTATATTTATCTTCAACATATTAGAAACTGCGCTCTAAATAAATATATTTTAAGATCTACTATTTACAAGTACTAACAGTTATATACACAGATCAATAATTTATTAAAAAACAAAAATAAAAGCATTATCTAATCTCCAACTAACATTAAAGCATTTTAGAAGGCGAATAAACGAACACTATTATTACAATAATATTATGATAGCAGAGACGAGTCAATAAAACAAACTGTTCATCTTTATGTCAAATGTTTCTTATAGATATCTTGCCATATTAATACTAATGCTGCTCGTTTTCACGCTCATGTGACGGCAATATCTTATACCTAAATACTACAACAGTATTTTCTATTAACTGGTCTCTGATGACAGCTTATCGCAATATAAACATTGTTTTCTGATTATTCCAATACTTCTATCATATCGTTAATTTCGGTAAAATAATAATCGTATAACATTAAATGTCTCGTTTTTATTTTTATTATTTATATTCGTTTACCCTGTATTAAATAAATGAAATAAATATTATCTTATAAAACATTGTTTTTACTAATCTATTTGTATATCGAATTGTTATAGCCTCTGAAAACTCTGAAACGAATTTAAGGGAAGTTGCATAAATAATGATTTTGGCGAATTGGATATATTTTTAAGAGCAAGTGAAGTAAACAATAATATTTAAAAAAAATTATAAATAAATACTGAAAAACATAAATCATTCCTTCACCCCACACACCAAACTTAAATAAAATCTGAAGAAAAGAACTAATTTATACAAAACATAGAAACAGTGAGAGTGCCTGCGAAAAACAAAACAAAACATACATCCTTTTTGAGCGATATCCACCCTTAAACCAAAAAATTGAGCTTTACCGAACATAATAAAAAAACATAGACAATGACAGCCTTAGAAAATTACAGACTCCGAAAATCATTTTTATGCACATATCACGTGAGCAAAAATGTAACCTCTGAGTAACGACAATATAATGTAACACACCATGACGTCATAACATCGTATAAAGATTTTAGGGTTAAAAATCTCATACAAGGGAAATTTCCTTTCGTAGCGTTGGTAGCCGAAGTTTCGTAACCAGCTTGGAAATGGGAATCCCAATAGGTAACTGGCTTTAAAGCGGGACTTATCATTACCGATTTGTAACCAGGGTTGTACCAAATTTGGCTACGAGATGGGAAAGTTATTCCCTACTACAGGTAAATTCACGAAAGTTGGCACGAATGGATCGAGTAAGTGACAGAATGTATCTATGTGTGGATGTCAAAATGACAGTAGATACAGGTTGGTATCGCACGGCCGCATACACACAATGATAGATGTCATTCATTTCATTCATTCCATTCGTGCCAGCTTTGGCGAATTTACCTGTACCAGGCGGGAAACCATATTTCCCATTTGGCAGCCAACTACCAAATCTGGCTACCAAACGGTACTAAAAGGGAAATTTAAAATCCAAGTTTAAACAGGTGAATAAATAGTATAAATGCTATAGAAAAGGCAATGGCAAAGTTCGCGAGCACATCTGACTATGTACCTAATGCCTTTGGTTTAGAGTACCTAAACGTATGCTCGAGAAGTTTTTGAGGAGGCAAAAAGAATATCGAAGTTTCTGTCATTCCCATTACACCTTAATTGGAGTGACAGAGACGGAATTTTTGACTTTTCGATGTTCGTGCTAGGCCCTCAAATGATATGCAAATTGAAGCTGGTGACAGCGGGATTATCGTATTAACTACCACGTCGCAACATCGTAAGAAATTATTACTATAAAAAATATTTGCTAACTGCGCAATTAAACATAATTGTACGGGGTTGCGGGGACCCCGTACCGCAGTGAGCGTGTTAGATGATTAGATAATCTAAGTTGAAGATGGTAAGAATGAGTTCGAAATGTTAGAGAAGTATTTAGTCTATTACTGGACTGATTACAATGAGTAGATTTAATTTATAAATTAGGTATAAAAACTGTTATAAAAAATATTTGTACCGCTGCGTACTTTTATGATTAGTTAACACCTGTTTACTGGTGTATAATAATAATAAGCTTATCATTCACAACGACGGCACGGTAACAAAAAAACGTAATTATTTTCAACTACGTAATTATTATACAGAAATATTAATATGAATTGAGGACAAAAGGGAATTTCATAAGACGCTTGTTTCACATTTATTATCTAATAGTTGGTGTCTAATGGTTATATATGTAGTAAAATTGAATTACGATATTGCGAGCGTGTACTTAAAAATAAACCTTAAAATTATAGTAAAAAAATGGTAAGTATATTAGTAAATTGGCGTTTGTTAGACTATGGGCGGTCGTCACTAACGGCGAACCAACAACGTCCTAAGGATATAGGAATCCATTCTGAAACATTATGCAGTTTTATGCACAAGGAAGTTAAATCTATGAATGTATATCAAAGATTGAACGTAATAGGATTGAAACATGTATGAACATTTCGTGCTTTGACTTTGTCTGCTGATGCAGCTGCTATAAATCCAATTTAGATTTAAAATCGTAGTATCTGCCACAGAAGTCGCTCCATAATAGTGGGATCGCTTTGAAACCCCATTTTAGAAGCTGCTTGCCTCCGCTTCAATCAAAACTCGCTCCATCATAGTGGGATCGCTTGGAAACCTCATTCTCTCGGCTTGTCTCTGCTCTATCTCAGCTATGCTATTCTCTTATTCACACATTCGACGCTGCGTTCGTCAACGAGCTCGACGTCGAGACACCCTTGTCTAAAATCCTAGCTGTTTTATTTGACATTAGGAATCGAGGCTGTGAGCGAGGTTGTGGGCGTCGTCGCTGTTTTTCGTTAGAGAATACGAAGTTCGTACATTAAACGTCAAACTCTCGACGCAGTGTAGTTCCAGCTCACGCCGCATTCGTCGCCGAGCACTAGCGTCGTTTAAAGTACATTAGTGAATATCATTTTTAGGCTCGACGCTGCCGCAGCGCTGACACAGCGCTGACAGCAAGGCGGTTTCCTTGGTGAATAACACTGCAGGACTCCAACAAATGTCGAAGTCCGGCGGCCGCTCGTAAACACCGTTGACAATACGAAGGAAACTGTCGAGGTACCCAGCTGGTAAGAGGGCATTGGGCTATATTATGTATATTGGGCGCCGCAAGCTTCGCGTTGCTCGACGGAAACAGTCGAGGTACAAGCCGATAAGTATCCAGCTCACAAACAGGTGCGGTGGTCAGAGCTATATGTAGGTAGGACATCAGTCGAGGCGCGACAAGCCTCGCGTTGCTCGACGATACGAGCAAAGGAAACGGTGGAGGTACCCAGCTGATAAGTATCCAGCTCATAAACAGGTGCGGTGGACAGAGCTACATGTAGGTAGGACATCAGTCGAGGCGCGGCAAGCCTCGCGTTGCTTGACGATACCAGCATAGGAAACGGTCGAGGTACCCAGCTGATAATCCAGCTATATGTAGGTGGGGCAGTGGTCGAGGCTGGTGCCGCAAGCCTCGCGTTGCCCGACGATACGAGCAAAGGAAACGGTGGAGGTACCCAGCTGATAATCCAGCTATATGTAGGTAAGACATCAGTCGAGGCGCGGCAAGCCTCGCGTTGCTCGACGATACGAGCAAAGGAAACGGTCTCGGTCCAGCTGATAAGTATCCAGCTCATAAACAGGTGCGGTGGACAGAGCTATAAGTAGGTAGGACATTAGTCGACGATACGAGCAAAGGAAACGGTCTCGGTCCAGCTGATAAGTATCCAGCTCACAAACAGGTGCGGTGGACTGAGCTATAAGTAGGTAGGACATTAGTCGACGATACGAGCAAAGGAAACGGTGGAGGTACCCAGCTGATAATCCAGCTATATGTAGGTGGGGCAGTGGTCGAGGCTAGCGTAAGCCTCGCATTGCTCGACGATACGAGCAAAGGAAACGGTCTCGGTCCAGCTGATAAGTATCCAGCTCATAAACAGGTGCGGTGGACAGAGCTATAAGTAGGTAGGACATTAGTCGACGATACGAGCAAAGGAAACGGTGGAGGTACCCAGCTGATAATCCAGCTATATGTAGGTGGGGCAGTGGTCGAGGCTGGTGCCGCAAGCCTCGCAGACGCCGGCGGCGCGGGCGTTGACGAGCGTGCAGGCGGGGCACTCGCGCCCGCCCGACGTCAGCGGTTGGATCGACGGGCCCAGCTTCGATTTACCTGGAAATAATATGGGAACCTTTAGTCTTACCCCCTCCACAGACGTGTCCGAACTTTTAAATATGAAATGTCGTATACTGAAGAAGAAATACCGAAGTTTACCAACGTCGGGTTCAGCTTTCGCGGCCGATACTTAAACCACACTGCGACTTCAGCTACCAGTGGCGGCACGTCCATATAAGGGCTTGTCCATTAATCACGTCATATGATTTTGGCCTGTTTTAGACCCCCCATCCCCCAAGATAATATTTGGTGATATTTTCCGGACCCACCCCCCTAGCCAATATGACGTGTAATTGTTTGCCAACTTAAGTAGTCATTTTAATAACACTTGAATTTACGTACGTTTTTAAAAATTTAACCAAATAATTAAAATAATTGAATGAATTGACATATTTAACTTACGATTATCGCTACAAAAAAAAAACAAAAACTAGAAACCAAGAACTAATATCTTCGAATTTGTTTCTAAATAAGAGTATTGTTGGCACTTTGTTCGGCTTGGTGCTTACAATTTTACTAGGTGAGCACTAATAGGAACATATCTTTTTGCAACCCACGGGCCGCGATGCATCGTTTTCCACCCGTATCATAGATAAACAACAACCCACTTTCAGAGCATGAGCAATGAAAAGAACCTTTTCACTTCTCATGCTCAAAAATGTACCTTGATGGCGTGCGTAGACGACAGAAAATGACATTTTATTTTCTAGAACATAAAAGTTTTTTTTTTCTAAGGCTAAGGTAATCGGTCCCAACAGCCAAACAGTTAAAACATATTGCACATTGCACAATTTTACTTATGTGAAATGTTTGACTTGGCAGAAACCCGAGCACCTGTAACTCTGATCACAGGATGAAAATTAAAAAAAATGAGTTGGCGGGTATTGGTTATATGTATATTTTTCTTCTTTCGCTTTACGACAACTTCGTTGTGCAAATTGCAGTAAAAAAAAGGTGTTTTACTTTCCTCGCAAACGAAGTGAAAAGCAAAGTGTACAACAAGGGCATAAATGCCCATTTTTACCCTCTTCTACTATTTTGGTCTTTGTTTCGTTCAGACCAAAAAAAGCCTCAGCTAAAGATGGGTCACTTTATGCCCTTGTTGTACAAACTACTATTTCATCACACTTGCTGTGTAAGCGCGCCATGCTTGCACGCGTAGCGGGAGTAATAGAAAAGTGATATTCCCTAGGGAGTGATAGAAATGTCAATACGTCTTTTAATAATATTATGTCTTAAAACTTATTTTTATGCCGGCAAGTGTGATGAAAAACATTGTATGCATCACGGTAGGTAAGCGGAATACTAACTCGAGTCATAAAAGACTCTCGTTAGTAATTCCGTGCTTACCTCCCTTGATGCACGATGTACTAATAAATGAAGAAGGCAGGTTTTTTGCTCCGAGATACCCTACGAACTTGCTAACGCGCCGCCACTGCCAGCTACTCGTACAGTCAAGTGCAAAAATAAGTATCGAAAGAATCCGTTCATAAATATGTTACGACGTTCTTATTACACAGAATTAGAGTGCACTGGGACATATTTTTGAACGTTTTTGTTTACCCCTTATTTTGTCTTCGACTGTACTACAACTTGAAACTCACCACACATCTCGCAAGCCTGCAGCCTACCCCTGTTGAGGTAGGTGCACGTGGCGCACTGCCACCTGTCCTGCTTGTCGTCCCGCGGCTCCCCGCTGGGCGGCCGCTCGCCGTTCTGTGCGGAGCGGCCGTCCGTCTCGTCTAGAGATACTATTAGTTGTGCTTTCTCGTAGTTCGGAGTTGTCGGGACTGCAACGGTGAACAAACTCACCACACATCTCGCAAGCCTGCAGACTCCCCCTGTTGAGGTCGCCGTTCTGTGCGGAGCGGCCGTCCGTCTCGTCTAGAGGTACTATTAGTTGTGCTTTCTCGTAGTTCGGAGTTGTCGGGACTGCAACGGTGAACAAACTCACCACACATCTCGCAAGCCTGCAGACTACCCCTGGTGAGGTCGCCGTTCTGTGCGGAGCGGCCGTCCGTCTCGTCTAGAGATACTATTAGTTGTGCTTTCTCGTAGTTCGGAGTTGTCGGGACTGCAACGGTGAACAAACTCACCACACATCTCGCAAGCCTGCAGCCTGCCCCTGTTGAGGTCGCCGTTCTGTGCGGAGCGGCCGTCCGTCTCGTCTAGAGATACTATTAGTTGTGCTTTCTCGTAGTTCGGAGTGGTCGGGACTGCAACGGTGAACAAACTCACCACACATCTCGCAAGCCTGCAGCCTGCCCCTGTTGAGGTCGCCGTTCTGTGCGGAGCGGCCGTCCGTCTCGTCTAGAGATACTATTAGTTGTGCTTTCTCGTAGTTCGGAGTTGTCGGGACTGCAACGGTGAACAAACTCACCACACATCTCGCAAGCCTGCAGACTCCCCCTGTTGAGGTAGGTGCACGTGGCGCACTGCCACCTGTCCTGCTTGTCGTCCCGCGGCTCCCCGCTGGGCGGCCGCTCGCCGTTCTGTGCGGAGCGGCCGTCCGTCTCGTCTAGAGATACTATTAGTTGTGCTTTCAGCTCGTAGTCCGGAGTTGTGCTCGGGACTGCAACGGTGAACAAACTCACCACACATCTCGCAAGCCTGCAGACTCCCCCTGTTGAGGTAGGTGCACGTGGCGCACTGCCACCTGTCCTGCTTGTCGTCCCGCGGCTCCCCGCTGGGCGGCCGCTCGCCGTTCTGTGCGGAGCGGCCGTCCGTCTCGTCTAGAGATACTATTAGTTGTGCTTTTAAATCGTAGTTCGGAGTTGTGCTTGGGACTGCAAAGAAACGGTGAGCATTAGGTCAGTTAGTACAACGCCAAGTATAATATCAAGAAATACGACTAATACTCGGCGGTTATAGCTTTCCGCAAGTTAATGAATATCATAAGTCGATGACTCGGTCGTGAAGCGACATGTACTAATTGTTTTTCGCAGTGCGCTTCGCATAATAGTTATTCACTAGTTGACATAATACGTGAATTAATGCTGCGAAGAAGACAAATGGATATTTTAGTTATCCAAAAAAAATTGTTATCGAGATGTAATCTATGAATATTTATGGAATGTAACTAGTATTTTGTATATAAATCGATGTTTATGGGTAAGAGTGAGAGGCAAATATTGCATCTCTTTCTTGCAAATAATTTATACCATATTGTTTTAAAACTTGCAGGTTTAGACTCAACTTACGGAATTTTTAAGTGATTATGCCTTTAAAATGACTGCATAATTTGTGCTCTTTCACTCCATCAAAAAAAATTAGCGCTCGAACTAAAAAAAATGGGAGACATATTTTTCAAATCGACTAACCTGAATTTGATTTAGATGTGTGCGACGTAACGTGTCCGTTCTCGTACGGTTTACTCCTAGGCTTTTCAGCTTCAATAGGCTTAACAGGCTTTTTCACTTTCTTTATATCCGTCCCACTCGAAACAGACCCATTAAAAGAATTCTGCTGCTTTATAACATCCTTTCTCTCTTTTACGTCTTTCTTAGTGAGTAACCTGACTTTGTCAGGCGCTATTTTAGGCGTAATAAGCGCATCTGCTTTAGGGTTCCCCACTGGTTCAGATTTCCTGATCTTTTTCTCTTCCGCTTGTTTCTTTAGTTGCTTCGCTCTTTTCTGTTCTTGCTCTTGCTTTAACCTCATCAAGTTCTCATTCACTTTCGCTGTTCTATACGTTTCTTCATCGTAAGACCGGTCGAGGTTTAACGCTTGTAAACCATCCTCTAAGTCCAAGGTTGTTGGTTGGTATTTGGTTCTTCTCTCTTCTCTGTCTAACCTATCCAGTGTCCTTGAATCTCTGTCCAGAGAGGGAGAAAACCGACTTCTACTTTCACCGTCTTGGTCTTTGCTGGAAAGATTTCTAAATACATAGTCCCAACTTTCATAAGTTCCCATACCGTCTTCTCTCGCTTTGCTTAAAACCGGTTGGGTGTCTGATCGTGGTAAACTTGGTAAGGAGACATCGCTGAAGCCTGATTTGGAGGTGCTGTTCCTTCTAGAACTTTCTAGATGTCTTTTCTTATGGGTTCTGTCGCCGTCGTCTCTATGCCTGTCGTATTTGCCGTTCTCGTATATGGAGGGGGAGTCTAATTCAATGAGCTGGGCTGTTGGCACTGCTGGGTACCTGAATATAAAAAATATGATTGATCATCTCGATACTATTGGAGTGAAGTTGACATTCGTTTTAAAATGTACTCAGTAAAATCAGAAAAACATATTGCTAAACATTTTAACTTGTAGTGTGATCCAGGTTAATAACATTAATATCCAAATACCTAGGGTATCTATCTACTTTGATTAGAAGTATTTACTTAACATCTTTTTTTTGTACTCAATTAAATATAAAATTAAATATTTATTTAAAAAAAAAACAAGATGTTAAATACTTCTAATCAAAGTATATAGATACCTAGGTACCTTTCTTTTTAATAGAAGATTATTTTACTGGCAAATTTTTGTGTGAAGGAAAACACGAGATAAATACTGTGCTGTTGATCTATTTCAATTAGGTCATACTTAAACATAGCCACTTTTGAATACAGTTTAATACTTAATGATACCATAAATCGACATGTACCTGTACTGCGGCGGGTATCCATTAATCGGTACATTGTTGGCGTGTTTAACAGGCGCGTACATAGGGGTCGGGATCATATACGGGGCCTGCACCGGGTAGAAGTACGGCACAGCCCCGTACGGGGTCATCATTGGCACGGGGTTGCACTGCACCATCTCTGGGTGGATAGAGTACATCATTTGTGGGGGGATTTGTGGGGGAATTTGTTGGGGGATTATCTGGGGGAGCATGTAGGGGACAACGGGGGTGGGGATGTCGTCGAGGGAATCGGGGAGGGGGGTGGTAGGTGTCGCGACGGATCGTGGGCTCCAGTGGTGTCGTCACGGGGACGTTTGAGTAGATTTCTGGAAAAGAATTAAAGATTTGGGTTTAGTTTACAAGGGTAGAGGGAACAAATCGTCTAAACTTGTGGTATGATTTAATATCAACTCAAGGAAAGAGATCCTTTTTATTTGAAGCTTGATATAGTAGAAGTAGCAGTTATAGCTGTACTAATTAATCGACACTTTATATCAAGGTTCATATTTATTGTATAAATCTTAAATTTTATAAAAATTGTTATTTTACCATATACGAAATTCTATTTCGCAGCCAAGCTGCAGTTTATAATGTTGCGCTAAAGCGTGATGAGCGCACCACACTCTAGGCCAGGGCAACTCTTATTGTATGCTCATATTGCCACCAGTGACCTGTAATGTACTGTGCTCACCCTGCCCCTGGTCGCGGCCCAGCAGCCGCGGCTGTGGCTCCCATATTGCCACCAGTGACCTGTAATGTACTGTGCTCACCCTGCCCCTGGTCGCGGCGGCGCCGGGCTGTGCTCCCATATTGCCACCAGTGACCTGTAATGTACTGTGCTCACCCTGCCCCTGGTCGCGGCGGCGCCGGGCTGTGCTCCCATATTGCCACCAGTGACCTGTAATGTACTGTGCTCACCCTGCCCCTGGTCGCGGGCTGTGCTCCCATATTGCCACCAGTGACCTGTAATGTACTGTGCTCACCCTGCCCCTGGTCGCGGCCCAGCAGCCGCGGCTGTGCTCCCATATTGCCACCAGTGACCTGTAATGTACTGTGCTCACCCTGCCCCTGGTCGCGGCCCAGCAGCCGCGGCTGTGGCTCCCATATTGCCACCAGTGACCTGTAATGTACTGTGCTCACCCTGCCCCTGGTCGCGGCGGCGCCGGGCTGTGCTCCCATATTGCCACCAGTGACCTGTAATGTACTGTGCTCACCCTGCCCCTGGTCGCGGCGCCGGGCTGTGCTCCCATATTGCCACCAGTGACCTGTAATGTACTGTGCTCACCCTGCCCCTGGTCGCGGCGCCGGGCTGTGCTCCCATATTGCCACCAGTGACCTGTAATGTACTGTGCTCACCCTGCCCCTGGTCGCGGCCCAGCAGCCGCGGCTGTGGCTCCCATATTGCCACCAGTGACCTGTAATGTACTGTGCTCACCCTGCCCCTGGTCGCGGGCTGTGGCTCCCATATTGCCACCAGTGACCTGTAATGTACTGTGCTCACCCTGCCCCTGGTCGCGGCGCCGGGCTGTGCTCCCATATTGCCACCAGTGACCTGTAATGTACTGTGCTCACCCTGCCCCTGGTCGCGGCCCAGCAGCCGCGGCTGTGGCTCCCATATTGCCACCAGTGACCTGTAATGTACTGTGCTCACCCTGCCCCTGGTCGCGGGCTGTGGCTCCCATATTGCCACCAGTGACCTGTAATGTACTGTGCTCACCCTGCCCCTGGTCGCGGGCTGTGCTCCCATATTGCCACCAGTGACCTGTAATGTACTGTGCTCACCCTGCCCCTGGTCGCGGCCCAGCAGCCGCGCCGGGCTGTGCTCCCATATTGCCACCAGTGACCTGTAATGTACTGTACTCACCCTGCCCCTGGTCGCGGCCCAGCAGCCGCGCCGGGCTGTGCTCCCATATTGCCACCAGTGACCTGTAATGTACTGTGCTCACCCTGCCCCTGGTCGCGGCCCAGCAGCGGCGGCGCCGGGCTGTGCTCCCATATTGCCACCAGTGACCTGTAATGTACTGTGCTCACCCTGCCCCTGGTCGCGGGCTGTGCTCCCATATTGCCACCAGTGACCTGTAATGTACTGTGCTCACCCTGCCCCTGGTCGCGGCCCAGTAGGCGCGCGGCGCCGGGCTGTGCTCCCATATTGCCACCAGGGACCTGTAATGTACTGTGCTCACCCTGCCCCTGGTCGCGGCGGCGCCGGGCTGTGCTCCCATATTGCCACCAGTGACCTGTAATGTACTGTGCTCACCCTGCCCCTGGTCGCGGCGGCGCCGGGCTGTGCTCCCATATTGCCACCAGGGACCTGTAATGTACTGTGCTCACCCTGCCCCTGGTCGCGGCCCAGCAGCCGCGGCTGTGCTCCCATATTGCCACCAGTGACCTGTAATGTACTGTGCTCACCCTGCCCCTGGTCGCGGCCCAGCAGCCGCGGCTGTGCTCCCATATTGCCACCAGTGACCTGTAATGTACTGTGCTCACCCTGGCCCTGGTCGCGGCGGCGCCGGGCTGTGCTCCCATATTGCCACCAGGGACCTGTAATGTACTGTGCTCACCCTGCCCCTGGTCGCGGCGGCGCCGGGCTGTGCTCCCATATTGCCACCAGTGACCTGTAATGTACTGTGCTCACCCTGCCCCTGGTCGCGGCGGCGCCGGGCTGTGCTCCCATATTGCCACCAGGGACCTGTAATGTACTGTGCTCACCCTGCCCCTGGTCGCGGCGGCGCCGGGCTGTGCTCCCATATTGCCACCAGGGACCTGTAATGTACTGTGCTCACCCTGCCCCTGGTCGCGGCCCAGCAGCCGCGGCTGTGCTCCCATATTGCCACCAGTGACCTGTAATGTACTGTGCTCACCCTGCCCCTGGTCGCGGCCCAGCAGCCGCGGCTGTGCTCCCATATTGCCACCAGTGACCTGTAATGTACTGTGCTCACCCTGGCCCTGGTCGCGGCGGCGCCGGGCTGTGCTCCCATATTGCCACCAGTGACCTGTAATGTGCTGTGCTCACCCTGCCCCTGGTCGCGGCCCAGTAGCCGCGCGGCGCCGGGCTGTGGCTCCCATATTGCCACCAGTGACCTGTAATGTGCTGTGCTCACCCTGCCCCTGGTCGCGGCCCAGTAGCCGCGCGGCGCCGGGCTGTGGCTCCCATATTGCCACCAGTGACCTGTAATGTACTGTGCTCACCCTGCCCCTGGTCGCGGCCCAGCAGCGCCGGGCTGTGCTCCCATATTGCCACCAGTGACCTGTAATGTACTGTGCTCACCCTGCCCCTGGTCGCGGCCCAGCAGCGCCGGGCTGTGCTCCCATATTGCCACCAGTGACCTGTAATGTACTGTGCTCACCCTGCCCCTGGTCGCGGCCCAGCAGCGCCGGGCTGTGCTCCCATATTGCCACCAGTGACCTGTAATGTACTGTGCTCACCCTGCCCCTGGTCGCGGCCCAGCAGCGCCGGGCTGTGCTCCCATATTGCCACCAGTGACCTGTAATGTACTGTGCTCACCCTGCCCCTGGTCGCGGCCCAGCAGCCGCGCGGCGGCGGCGGCGGCGGCGCCGGGCTGTGCTCCCATATTGCCACCAGTGACCTGTAATGTACTGTGCTCACCCTGCCCCTGGTCGCGGCCCAGCAGCCGCGGCTGTGGCTCCCATATTGCCACCAGTGACCTGTA
Source organism: Thaumatotibia leucotreta (assembly GCA_025490895.1). Taxonomy (NCBI): domain Eukaryota; kingdom Metazoa; phylum Arthropoda; class Insecta; order Lepidoptera; family Tortricidae; genus Thaumatotibia; species Thaumatotibia leucotreta. The sequence goes on from JALPQI010004581.1 coordinate 43,659, forward strand.
ATGTACTGTGCTCACCCTGCCCCTGGTCGCGGGCTGTGCTCCCATATTGCCACCAGTGACCTGTAATGTACTGTGCTCACCCTGGCCCTGGTCGCGGCCCAGCAGCCGCGGCTGTGGCTCCCATATTGCCACCAGTGACCTGTAATGTACTGTGCTCACCCTGCCCCTGGTCGCGGCCCAGCAGCCGCGGCTGTGGCTCCCATATTGCCACCAGTGACCTGTAATGTACTGTGCTCACCCTGCCCCTGGTCGCGGCCCAGCAGCCGCGGCTGTGGCTCCCATATTGCCACCAGTGACCTGTAATGTGCTGTGCTCACCCTGCCCCTGGTCGCGGCCCAGCAGCCGCGCGGCGGCGGCGGCGGCGGCGCCGGGCTGTGCTCGCGAGCGCGCCACGGCGGCCCACGTGCAGCGCCCGCCGCTGCTCCACACCGCCTCCCAAATTGACGCCATTATCTGTAACCGTAACCGTACACAATACTTAATGTGAGTGGCGAGCGTCGAGCGGCGCGGACAGCGGCGCATCGAGCGTCCAAGGTATTTCGACAGCGTGTACTCAGGACACACGCATATGTTTGCATTTGTTTAACATGGACGCCCCGCTCTACTCAGGCCTTGCACTTAGCCTCCGCTAGCTGACGCGGATTACCCGGAACGGACGCTCATTTAACAAGAAATTGAATGAACGGCGCTAACTGGTGCGCGTGCGACGGATTTTAGGACTGCGCGGGACCAGCGAGCGTGCAGACGCGGCGGGCGGGCGAACCTTATCTCATCTGATACAACTAGGAGTGATGAAAAATTAGTGATCATCCAATCGAATGGCCAGCCCATATAGAAAGACACGAAGTAGCAATAAGTTTCAAGACTAATACATTTTTCCTACCTTTGTTGAAATAACTCAACAATCAACACTGCCACACTCGCCAAGGGCCGGTTGCACCAATCACACTCAGGACGCACTACCCAGGGATAATTATGAAACTTCCCATTAAAGTTTAGCGAAAGATTTTTTTGTAGACTGACTGCTCAGTGCAACCTACCCCAAAATCTATCAAACCTGTATAAAAATACACAATACAATGCAATTTCTTACACAATCATCGACTACGCTACGGAATCATTTTATTACCAAATTCCTGAAGGTAATGTAGCCTTCTAGAGACAGCCGGTCGGGCCGCAAGACCAGTTTATGTTAGGGTTTTTGTTCTAATACCTTACACAGACGTTCTGAATTTGTACGATTTGTATTGTTAGAGGTGACTGTACGCACATACCTACTATTATTAACCTTATGGAGATTAGTTATTTTTGCGCTTAATTATTTGTAATTCATGTTGTGTACATGCCATTGCCATTTGATGCCTACTTGTTAAATCCTTATTGTACGATGTCTGTTTGGTGTACCAAATAAATAAAAATAAACGAATTATAGGTACGGTAACCTAGGCTTGTACAGTCGCCTCTCGTTAATTCGAAACTCGAAGGACCCATCCAAATATTACGATTTATCGAGAGTTTGAAATATCAAATGGTCAGAAATTTTCGGGAGAAAAAATTAAAGTAGTAGAGGTCCAAATGGAAAAAATTGTGCGCTGTGAGTTACAGTTTTGTAATTTTTACCAGAGCTAGAGGGTGTAAAAATAAATATTTTTAGATGTGGAGGGAAAACCAATTCCCCCCCTGAACGAGGGGAGAAGGGGGTGAATGTGCAAACGGAAGGGTTATGTTTAAAATTTTTTCGTCTAATATTTAGGCCTACTATTCATTGTTTGGTATCATTTTCATATAAAACAGACACGGGGAATTCATTTTAGATAATAAACATGAGGATTTTCATACATAAAAAAATAATTATTGGTATAAAGGTAAAATAATCACCGTTTTTATTTTGATTGTTGCGTTATATAAGTATTACCAAATAAATATATGAAAACAAAAAAAATACTACAAGATAGCAAATTTATTGTAGTTTTTAAATATATATACTTTTTGGAACTTTCCATGCAATAATAAGTTGTAAAAAAATTGCACCTGTCGCGTACCTCGAATAAAAAAGGGACGTTGCTTTGACTTATTGTTGACAGTACGTTTCTACTGCGGCAATTTAGCGATTTAGCGTAAACAAAATACTCCATAATGTCTGTTAGGACATATTGCATCAACCTGGGTTAACCAAGCACCCCGGGTTAAACGTTTATTTCACACGGAATTTGATAATTGATAAATTTCTTTTGAAGTAAGTGACTGACCCGGCACTATACAGAGGATATCCGAGACATCAGCCTATGTGATATTAGAATGGCTCTTGAACAGCTCAAAAATAACAGGGCGTCTGGGGAAGACGGAATTATAGCTGAGCATCTGAAGCCAGGTGGTAAACCAATCCTTATGGCCCTTCAGAAGTTGTTCAACTCCGGAAGGGAGAACGCCTTGGGCATGGAACAGAAGAGTGGCGGTACTGTTCTTGAAAAAAGGTGACAACGCCTTATTGAAGAACTACCGATCCATCTCACTTCCGAGCCATAGTATTTATAAGATGTTTTCAAGAGTCATTACGAATCGTCTTGCACGCAGGCTTGATGACTTCCAGCCTCCCGAACAAGCCGGTTTCCGAATTGGCGTTTCGTAAATGTTATACAGAAGACCGAGGAATAGGTATAACATGCCCCTCTGTTTAGCGTTTAGCGTTTGTGGACTACGATAAGGGGGGTTTCCATGACGTACTATTGCGGTTTAATTTAAGTCGAGAGAAAGGGACAAGGCTATACGAGTCGTGTATCACTGCCCCTTTCCGAGAACCTGAACTGAATCGCATTAGTACGTCATGGTAACTCCCAAGGCCTTCGATTTGATTGAAACTGGGCGTACTGCAGTCTCTTTAACGATACCAAGTAGACTACCGCTATTTCGAAATGTTGAGGTGTTTGTACGAAAGCGCCACTATGTCAATCCGACTCCAAGACCAGAGCCTGAAGCATATTATACTGCAGCGGGGAGTCAGGCAAGGAGGTGTCATCTCCCCTAATCTGTTTACCGCTACACTGGAAGATGTCTTTAAGACTGGACTGGAAAAGGTGAGTATCAACATAAACAGCGAGTACCTCACTCACCTTCGATTCGCTGATGATACGGTGGTCTTGGCTGAGACCTTGGAAGATTTCAGTACGATGCTCGCTGACCTCAGTAGCGCCTTCGAGCGAGTTCGTCTTAGGATGAACATGGATAAGACGAAAACTCCCGTTACAATCGGAGACTAAACTCGAAGGTGTAGACGACTATAATATACCTAGGAGAAGCTACCTAGTTAGGTAGGTCCAACTTTGAGTAAGAGGTCAATCATCGAATCCGACTAGGTTGGGCAGCGTTTGGGAAGCTACGACACATCTTTTCGTCCAATATTCCGCAGTTCTTGAAGACAAAAGTATTTGATCAGTGTGGCAACACACACTGATCAAAGATTTAAAAGAGTGATGACATACGGTACTGAAACGTTGTCGCTTAGAATGGGCCTCATAAGAAAGCTGAAACAATGGAGAGGGCTATGGTGGGAGTCTCTCTGCGAGGTCGTATTAAAAATGAGACGATCTGCAAGGCACAGCGGGTGTCCACAAGGTGGACAGTGAAGGTCTCAGGAGTCCGCTGGATGCGAGTGGCGCAGGACCGGTCATTGTGGCAATCTTTGGGGAGGCCTATGTTCAGCAGTAAATATAATAATGATGATTTATGAAGTAAACGTTTAACAATTGATTGTCAAATTCCATGTGATATAAACTTTTAACGTGGGTGAACTGGGTTAGTTGTTTAGTCCCGGTTAGTGAAAATTACCTTTATCGTCTTTGGTAATGAGATCATTACCTAATGACACTTGTAAAAATGATTACCCATTCCGATGCATATGATCAGATACTATATATCATACATGTGATCAGATAGACCAGATATATAATTTACACGCGGTATACAATAATCGATAAAATCTAAAAATAGAATCTGATCAAATAAAATTCAATAATCTTAGGTTATTTAAAAAAAGAAGATCAGAAAATATTCAATTTACTTTCATATCAATAAATATTTACAATTGTAATATGAACAATAATATGCAAGTACAAAAATATGTATAATCTATGAGCATTTGCCGGCACAAAAGTCTATTTTTTGAGATTACGCGGAGGTTTTTGTTGGAGGTACGCGTCAGGTAAATTTTTTTTCAGTGAATTTTTGTATTGAAGACTACTAAATGTGCATATTTTTAAAAACTGCAATAAATATGCTAACTTACACAATTTTTTTAAATTGGATAAGTTTGTTTTTTAATACTTATATGACGCTTAAATTAAAATGAAAACGGTAACTTTTTTACTTTTACTCCAAAAAATCTACATTTTTATATGAAATTGCTCATGTTTATGATAAAAAATGGTTTTTCCAGGTCTGTTTTACACGAAAATGATACCAAACAATGCATAGTAGGCCTTATTAATTAGTAAAAAAATATTAAACGTAACCCTTCCGCATGCACATTCACCCCCTCCCCCCGCGCTCAGGGGGGGAATTGGTTTTCCCTCCACATCTAAAAACAACTATTTTGAGACCCTCTAGCTCTGGTTAAAATTACAAAACTGTAACTCGCAGCGCACAATTTTTCTCAACTTTGTATGGACCGTGACCCTTACTAAAGTACGCGGTTTTAAGTAATAATCAACTGTTATTTATTAAATGCATTTTTTTTTCACTTTTCTTCCCACCTACTTCCACTTTTTCGATTAAGTCCTTCTTTTCAGCAACCATCAAGCATCTATACTTTCTAGGACTCATAACTAACGTAAACTTTTACGGCCTTATTCATAAAAATTCCTTGTTGAAGGTTTGAGGGGCCCAATAGTTATCGAGCCGATAAGTCTTGTTGAACGGTTTATAAGAAGTGTTATTCATAATCGCTCAATATCTCTCCGATAACTGTTGAGCCGCTGTTGAACGGATTAGACGCGTTATGTTGGCGCCTTGACAAAATCATAGACAAAAATGTGGTCTCACCGCAAATTAAAAAAAAGTTTGACAGCTGTCTGGCGGGAATTCGCAAATATTTCCTAATTCCTTGTTACTTACTTTTATCCCAAATAATTATATTATCATCATCTTGAACCTGAAATTATTAGGTACTTACAACGTATTCTTTTACCTAGGTAACTAATCAAAACAGTTAGCTTTATGATTAGGTACTTGCGATGACGGTCAGATAACGAAACATAATTGTATGGCTAGTTAGTACCTAGGTATGAGCAGTTAGTAGTACGGGTAAGTAATAAATAAATATTTACTTCCTTGCGACCCCAACACCTAATTGCAGTTAGAACCTGAAGTTCTGGTGTGAGGCCAGCTCCTCTGCGATCTTTCTTCAGGTCTTCTTTCACCAACTCTACTATATACAAAACAGTCGCCTTATTAAAGCGGTATCGCCGCCTAAATTCAACATCGGGCAGATCCTCAATGGGATCTGCCCTTATGTTATATATTTTTGGACGCCGCGGCGGATTACACAAATTATTTATGGCATCAATAGCGTTTAAGGCCTGCATGATGGAGTCTCACTGCGTATTGACGTTGAAGTTGAAATGGTTGAAAAACTATCAACAAAATTTTAAATTAAAAATGTTGGAGATTAGTTTTCCCACCATTTCTGATTCGTGTAATGTTGCATGTAGAGAAAATCGAAACTGCGTAACTACTTACAATAAATCATCGGATATTTATTTTAAATACCTATCTAAATATAATTAAGTATCTCTGGATACATATTTAATAATAATCAGATGAATAGACGATATAAAAAACTATACACCAAATCAGACTTTCATACCTTTATCTTTTCTCTTCTGCCTACTTTAAACGCATGGTTATGCACCTGTCAAAAATCAGCTGATCAAAATTTTGGCAGCCATCTTGTTAAATAAGAAGTTATAAGACCGTTATAGAAGGGTCCTCGGCTCTATAACTTTCGGGGGATTTATAGTAGGTTTGAGCGGCTGAATAGCGCTATTGAACGTTTATGAATAACGTTTTTAGCCATCCGGTCAACAACGACCCATCAGCGGGCGCGTAACTTTTTATGAATAAGGCCGTTAATCTGTACACATAACCAACGGAAAAGTAACTTAACTGAGTGGCAAACAAATATGTAATTAACAACAAATGCTCGTGCAACTTTTCTTAAATGTAGGGTACCTGTACCTACTTGCCTCTTTAATCTCATAACTTTGAATTGTCAAATGTTTGACGTCCACGAGTTCGAATTAACGCGTGGTTTTATTGTGTAGCTATTACTTTTTTGTTTGAATTACCGAGTGTTTAAAAATGTATTGATTTTTTTCGAAATAGCAAGAGATCTTCTAGGGAACTCGTGATAACTTCGAATTATAGAGAGGTTCGAATTATCGCAGGTTTGAAATAACGAGAGTCGACTGTATCAACAAGCCTAGGTTACCGTACCTATAATTCGTAGGACGGTGATCCGTACCTAGTAAAATAGCAGATCTCAAAGTTAATTTTCTCAATATATACTGACCTGACACTCGCACTGTGCGATGATGGCGTCTCGGCAGATAGCAGCAGCCATGTCGGGACACACGGGGCCTTCTAGCGAGAGTCGACCGGGGCCTGAAGGCCGGTACCCCATCGCTTGGAGCAGCGTTTCCGCGCCCACCATGTGGGCTTCTACTTCGTGCTTGTAGAAACCGTTGTATAGCTGAAACAAAAATATATTGATTTAAACCAGCACGATTTTTAAGGGAACGGCTCCTTATCGTGCATAAAAACGTGCTGGTAACACGAGTAGAAAGCTGTATCTACTCGAAATGGGATTATGGGCATTTACCTCCTAATGCGTTTATACGCATAGTTAATAGGAGAGGCCTACGTCCAGCAGAGGACTATCATAGGCTGATGATGATGATGACTCGAAATGGCGAAGCTAATTATTGGAGAATATTAAGGAGCAATTTTAATGCCGTTTCGGTAAAATAATCAATAATGTTAGTGTTCTTTCGATATAAATAACCAGGGCCCGTAATTTTCATGCCGATGACATCAATTTGACGTCACGCTCCATTTAGGGTGATCCGAAATAGTTTTATTGTTAAATATTAATCATTAGTCGTCAATCATTTTAATCATGTACAAATAACTTCAAAAGTAGTATATTTTTTACACGTGAAATAAGTAATATCTACTTGATACGTGAAACATAAGTAAAACTCTTTGATTTGTTTTTATACATACATTTTATTTAATGATATTGTTAACACATTTCAATAATTACGTAGAAAACAGAATCCCTCTTTAACGTAAAGCACGTATCAAGTAGGTATTATTTATTTCACGTGTGAATAGACTACTTTTGAAGTTATTTGTACGTGATTAAAATGATTGACGACTAATGATTAATATTTAACAATAAAACTATTTCGGATCACCCTCAACGGAGCGTGACGTCAAATTGATGTCATCGGCATGAAAATTACGGGCCCTGTAAATAACTGATGGACTAGCGCGGCGACCCTAAATAAGACTTCCCGGACCTCCGCTAGCTGACGCAGGTTACTTATATTCCGGTACTCCGACCGCCGGGGCTGTGCCAACATATTCGTCGTTGACTACCTCACGTTCTCGACCTACCTCTGCCCCGCTTTGCACGCGCTGAGCTGAAACAACCCTGTTATTCTCCGCTAGAACACCCCAGCCAACGTCTCTACAGTAGCTACTCTTACCCTTATATTCCGGTACTCCAACCGCCAGGGTTGTGCCAACAGGTTCGCAGCGTACCGAGCGATCGCGGCCCAACCCTGGCCAGCTCTATACGCGCTGAACTGAGACAACTCTGTTATCGTCCGCTGGAACACCTTGCCGGTCTCTGCGAGACCGAATTTGCATTCGTGCGGCACGATCGACAGGTACTCCATTATGTAGCCTGTAACAAAATTACGTGGTTACAGAAACTTTTCGAGATCCAGATGTGTGCAGGGAGAACGCGGTTTATAGTCCAAAAACTATAAGCCGAAGCGGCAGGTGTCTGATAACTAGGGATTGTTTAATTCCAGATCATCTCTTGCCTTGTTATCCGACGATTTAAGCCTTGCTATTAAGCTTGCTGGGTATTAAATGATGTGTTCAAAAAAATTGTATTGTAGAAACTAGCAACTATCACCAGCAACCTCAGCAAAAACCTACAACCTAATGATTTGTAACAAAAGTGGAAGAGCGGTGCTCTCTTATCACAAGTATCTTGCATACTTAAAAAAAGGCGCCAGCGCAGTTAATGTAACTAAAAACTTTAAGATATCGAATAAATTATTTTTAGTTTTAATTTAATTAATCACAATTGAGTACCCATTGCGGAAACAAACGGCTGAATTTCAAAATCATTTAATACGTGTAACTATCAAGTTCCCACAACATCGTTTCTTGATTAATAGAGGTACAAATAAACAATATACCTAAAACTCAGTATCAAACTCTTGGTCTTAAGTTAAAAAATCAGCAGAATACGGTTTGGGTATATTAGCAGGATGGCTTCAGGCCAATTTACTGACCCTGAATATTCCTAAAACTAAATTTGTTTGTTTTTATAAAACCAAAGCTTCAGCGCCAGTAACTGTCCCTAATATCGCTCTTCATACCTGTGCCAATCATTTTCATCACCAACCACAACATTCACCCTGTACTTGTGCTCATATTGAGAGAAGTTGTACAGTAAGATACCTTGGTGTTATTTTTGCTGAAAATCTTACCTTCAAAAATCATATCCTAACTACAGCCAAACGTGTTCGCAAACTAATTTATGTATTTAAAAATCTACATAACTCTGCTAATAGACGGCTATTGAAAATAATTTATCACTCCATCTGCCATTCAATCATCACATATTGCATTACTGCATGGGGTGGAGCAGCGAAAAAATATATACTCATCCTAGAAAGAGCTCAACGATCAGTTCTTAAAATTATACTCAAAGAACGTCCGCGTTTTCAAACTACATTGGTCTACAAAGAGATGGATGTTCTTAATGTCCGTGGGAGTTTTATATTGCAAGTAGTATTAAGATATCATCGACAAGCTCTAAACTCCCTAGATTTCACTGAACTATCACAAAAACGCAACTTCAGAGTACCTACTCCTGCAACAAATTCGGCTTTTGCTCAAAAATTCAGCACATTTCTTCATCCTTTTATTTATAATAAAATTTGCTCAAAAATCCCCATTCAAGACTTATCGGCCCGAGAAATCAAAATTAAGGTTCAATTGTTACTCAAAAATTTTAGCTTTAATGATATAGAAAACATTATAAAAATAGTGAGGTAGCCACTCATACATCAACACACTCATATACACACATATATCAACACACTCATATACACATATACATTCACAAGTTCATATATCTACATTGTCTTTTAACGGTCTTCTGCGATACCGGCTGCGCCGAGTGCAGAGACCGATAACATTTTTGTGTAAATAATATGGAAATAAATGTCTTATGTCTATGTCTTATGTCTTAAACATGTAAGTCCTAAAACATTCGCTCAGTTTTTGTAAGACTTCTACCGCACGGCTGATCCCATAATACGAGCTCATCTCTGGTTTTCTCTGTAAAAAACGAGGTTTACCTTCTGCAGTCTATTTTATAACTTCTGCTGCAATTTCTCCGGGCTTTTACCAGTCTAGAGGTAGCTGCAATTACAGGTCACTCGCTCCACCGTCCCATTCCACCCCTTACCTGTCTTGCAGTTTCTCCAGGCTATCACTAGTCAGTCAGGCAGGAGGTATTATCAAACCGCGATTAGAATAGGATTTGAATGTACTGTTGACACAACAGGGTTTAAGTAAATCTAGGATATATTCATAGTTATATTCATTTATTCATAGTTTAAGTGCAGAGACTTACAGACAATAGATTAATTAATCACTCACTACATCTATAAACAACCCTTTTCTTGGTAAATATTGTGTCATTTGTTGTGTCAACAGTACTTTCAAATCCCTTTCTGATTCCGGTTTGATAATAGCTGTAATGCGCCTCTGTCCACCGTTCCACACCTTGCCACTTCATTATCACCTTCCAATCTCTTCCTCTGCAGCTTCTCCGGGCTCTCATCATTCTCGAGGTAGCTATAATACGCCTCGCTCCACCGTTCCACTTCACTCTCACCTTCTAACTTCTTCCTCTGCTGCAGCTTCTCCGGGCTGTCATCAGCCTCGAGGTAGCTGTAATATGCCTCGCTCCACCGTTCCACTTCACTCTCACCTTCTAACTTCTTCCTCTGCTGCAGCTTTTCCGGGCTCTTATCATTCTCGAGGTAGCAGCTGTAATACGCCTCGCTCCACCGTTCCACTTCACTCTCACCTTCTAACTTCTTCCTCTGCTGCAGCTTCTCCGGGCTGTCATCAGTCTCGAGGTAGCTGTAATACGCCTCGCTCCACCGTTTCACTTCACTCTCACCTTCTAACTTCTTTCTCTGCTGCAGCTTCTCCGGGCTGTCGTCAGTCTCGAGGTAGCTGTAATACGCCTCGCTCCACCGTTCCACTTCACGCTCACCTTCTAACTTCTTCCTCTGCTGCAGCTTCTCCGGGCTGTCGTCAGTCTCGAGGTAGCTGTAACACGCCTGCTCGACCGTTCCACTCCACTCTCACCTTCTAACTTCTTCCTCTGCTGCAGCTTCTCCGGGCTGTCGTCAGTCTCGAGGTAGCTGTAGTGCGCATCCTCGATGCGCCGCCACAGCGCTGGCAGCCGCTCGCGCGCGTCGCCCATGCCGCCCGCCGCCATCACCATATCACACGCCACTTGCTACACCCCTGCAAGACGTTAGATAGGTCTCAACGAATAGTGCCGAGAAATCGCCCCTTAGGACTAACCCAAGGGGGTTTCCACTCAAAACGTCTCCTAACTTAACAAGCCGCTAAATATTGTTTGTCGCTTTCGGTCTTATCAATATGTCTACAAGAGCGAAAGGGACAAACAATACTTAGTAGCTTGTTAAGTTAGCAGACGTTTATGAATAAGGATTCATAAACGTCTGCTAACTTAACAAGCTACTAAGTATTGTTTGTCCCTTTCGCTGTAAGAGCGAAAGAGACAAACAATACTTAGTAGCTTATTAAGTTAGCAGACGTTTATGAATAAGGATTCATAAACGTCTGCTAACTTAACAAGCTACTAAGTATTGTTTGTCCCTTTCGCTCTTGTAGACATATTGATAAGACCGAAGGCGACAAACAATATTTAGCGGCTTGTTAAGTTAGGAGACGTTTATGAATAAGGGAGTGAGATTATAAGATACCTGCCGACTAAAATTGTCTAAGACTGGTACTATCAACTATTATTATCAAACCGGAATCAGAAAGGGATTCGAGCGTACTGTTGACATAACAAATGACACAAAATTTACCGAGAAAAGAGTTGTTTATAGAAGTAGTGAGTGATTAATTAATCTATTGTCTGTAATTCTTTGCACTTAAACTATAAATAAACATATGAATATAACTATGAATATATCCAAGATTGATTTATATACTGTTGTGTCAACAGTACTTTCGAATCCCGTTCTAATCGCGGTTTGATAATACCCTAGAGAGAACTGGTGCTGCCATCTATTGAATATATTGCGAAACTACAAATCAAATTATTTATTAACTAAATATTTATCTAGCTAAATATTTATCTAGCTATTCTAGAAAACTGTAAAGTATTCTAAATAGGAGGTGCAGGCATGTATTGCTTGCCCTCAGAGAATGGTCAAAGGCGCCTAGCCTTGTAAGGGATTGCATATGCCCGAGAAATTTGACCGGTGGTTGCTAAGACCGAGTGGCCGAGGGGTACAGGCATCAGCCGCGAAAGCTGAGTACGTGGGTTCGATCCCCACCTCGGACATAGGTGATCTTGGTCGTTTTTCTTTGGTATATGACATCTAATATTTATAATTTATATAGTATTAAGTAGTGTGACTACTGGAGAAAAATTAAAAGTACAAATCAAAATATTTAGTTAATAAATAATTTGATTTGTAGTTTCGCAATATATTCAATTTTATACTTGCAACTTAGGGCGGGTTGCACCACACCTACTTAACGAACTGATCATTGTTAACCAGCTGTCACCCCATAGAGAACTCAAATTTTCCATATAATTTCTTTTAGCGATTACTTTAACGTTAGCAGATGGTTTGGTGCAACCGGCCCTTATAGTTAAAATACCCAGTAGCCTCCATATTTTTTTCCTTTCTATTGAAAGTGGTTCTAGTCGCTTTTGACATAAAAACAGCATCAGTTTTGCATTCTGTACTTATTTAGAAATATCTGATTTAAAAATTTAGCAAATTTGTAAGTAAAATAAATGTTAAGAAGAGAATAGTGATTAAATATTATGTACTTATAAAGTTATCAAAATAATATTTCACATGTGTGAAACCGTAATAATCTGTTACGTATTTCTCATGATAATTCAAATTACGTTACCTTTTTGACACATAATTTTTATGACAAGGGTAGCGGTGTAACGAAAACTGTATGGCAGTTATTCTTATTTGCATTCATATTTGCGAATGTTCAAAATGGGATATTCGTTACACCCCTAGACAAGAGCGAGGAAGATACGTTAATATACTTACATGTTCTAAAAAAGGCCGTACAAGTTTATATCGATATTTCCGTATCGACATTACCTATCACTATTTATTTTTTCCTATGTCTGGTATCATTATTAGATGTCAGTTTAGTTCGCCTAATTATGGAGTCGACTTTAGCACTATTTTAATGTTTTAGGATGATGTAATGGTAAGAATGGTGACAACGTGGACTGATGACCTGGTGAAGGTCGTAGGAGTCCGCTGGATGCGGATAGCACAGGACCGGTCATTGTGGCAATCTTTGGGGAAGGCCTATGTTCAGCAGTGGATGTCTTTCGGCTGATATGATGATGAATGGTAAGAGTCAATGACGTAAGTCGGAATTGAAACACATTTTGAATACAATGTTTGTTTACATTGTTCGCAAATTCTATTGCTAGCGACTTTAAAGCAATTAGCGCATATCAAGAAGAGAGAGTTTAGCTCACATTGCGATAGATTTCGACTGCCGAGACAAATTGGATAGAAAAACATTAATTAATTCGCTGAAATGTGAATGCGCCTTTACTATCAACAAATGGCACAATAAATCTGAGCGTGCTTGCAGCAAGCAAGTGTACTATTTTAGTAAACAGGTTACTGTGGTGTAGCCGAGTCAAATCAGGTTAATGAGCGATTGGACCCGACTGGAGCTTAGGTTTGTGCACAAGTGGCGACCTAATTTTGTTGCAACACTGTTATGGATAGAATAAAAACTTAGTATGTAGCATATGAAATTAGATCTTACAGTGAGATGTTTGTAACGACATTAAGTTTTGCTGGTGGTAGGACCTCGTGCAGGATCCGCCCGGATAGTTACCTCCGTCTTACCCGTTAACTTAGTACTAATGGCTCCAATGGAAGACCAGCGCTGGGCTGTGTCCGCAGCCCAGCAAAATGCTGAATTGGAGACCATTTTGTGGCACTTTGTTTAATTACATCTATGTTTATTTTATGTTTTAATGTCTATGTTGCTGTTGTGTCACGAATAAATGTTTTTTCTTTCTTTCTTTTCTTTCTAGTACTGCGTTCGAGTTTGGGGGTAATATAGCCGGTGTAATCACAGGCATAGAGGCAATCCATCTAAGACCTCAGGGTTGGCAGCGCATACGTTACAAACCTAATGGCAGTTATGCTCTTTAAATATCACGCTAATTGGGTGTCCCTAATTGTGAAAATGCCTCTGTATACAACTATGTATACATTTTAGAACATTATTTTTGACGCAAAACATTGGATTCGAATTGTTATTGGTTATTTCACATTATCATCACTATCATCAGCCTATCTCAGTCGACTGCTGCATTAGGACGTAATACTCGTATTCACCACGCTCGGCAAACGGATTGGCTTTCGCAGTAATGTGTTCATTATGATGACGCTGCTGCCCATCATAAATCTGCTAATATAAACGAATGATCTACCAATTGAATCTCTCAATCACTTCTTACGACTGAGTTACGACACACACAGGAAGAGTTGGGGTGGTGCAAATTAATTTTCACCACGCGGCAATTTAGCATTCGTTATTTGATTACATCAACTCTCAAAAAAAAATTAAATTGAACCCCAGAAGGCCTGCAAACCACGATTAACTAGTTGCCTCCCTGTCACACTTACGTTCGAATCTACAAGTGCGAGAGAGGGATAACACTTCGTTATTCAGCGGCCCCAGCTTCGTAGGACATACCTACCAAAGACTACTGTCGTGGTAGCACAAAATCGTTTATATTTCTGACCTCGTTCGTATTATGAAAACAAATGTAACTCACTCAGTAATACAATGACTCAATGGCCTAGACAGGCTGGTAAACATCGTGACTCAACGCGTAACCATAGTAACATACATGATCTTCGTTTACAAAAAGTCAAGTGCGAGATGGGGTCATTGACCTAATGATGTAATTTATAGATATCGCTAAATTCAAGCAAAAAAAGTCAAGGCACGCGAGATGTATGGGCGCGCCTTACTGCCAAGCGCCTGCACTTTCTGCAGGGCTAGTTTTTTATCCCTTTCACTCTTATAAGACCGAAAGCGACAAAAATACTTTTCCTAACTAGTGCGGAGTAAACTTCGCGTGCGTAAATTTATTTTTTTAAGTACTTGTTACGAAAAAGTCGTTCGATACACGTGTAAAAACTTATTTTTAACTCGGGTGATTGTCGCCCTCGTTTCACTCGGGCTCCAACTTTCACCCTCGTCGAAAAATATTGTACATTGTGCATCAAGGGAGGTAAGTAAGGAAATAATAACGAGAGTGTTAGAAGCCCGACGCCGTTAGGCGGAGGGCTTTTATGACTCGAGTTAGTATTCCGGTTACCGACCGAGAAGCATACAATGTTTTTCATCACACTTGCAAATAAGTTTTAAGACACATTATTATATGACGTACTGACATTTCTATTACTCCCTAGGGAATTTTACTTTTCTATTACTCCCCGCTACGCACGCAAGCAATGGCGCGCTTAGACAGCAAATGTGATGAAAAATATTTTGCACTTGCATAGAAAATTACTATAGCGGTTTATTACGTCAGGAAACGTTTATGAATAAGGGAGTTAGGATTAGTTGAACATGTGGCGCGTAGTGACTAAAAGTATGCGACTTTAACCGTTTTTGGAAAAAAACACGACGCCAACTGTTTTCTTAAACTAAAATGTGTAATACCGGTATACTTAGTTTTTTTTTTTCGTGTTGTACAAACAACAATGTAAAGGATACCGATCAGTGGAGC
Source organism: Thaumatotibia leucotreta (assembly GCA_025490895.1). Lineage (NCBI taxonomy): Eukaryota > Metazoa > Arthropoda > Insecta > Lepidoptera > Tortricidae > Thaumatotibia > Thaumatotibia leucotreta. The sequence continues at coordinate 59,050 of JALPQI010004581.1, forward strand.
GAAACAGCCATACAATGTATTGACTGATTGTCAATCGTGAATCATGCAATAATGAGGTCATTAAACTGCTGCAAACACAATTTCAGCCTATCGATAAATCACCGTGTTTTGTATGTATACAAACTATGATAGGTAACAGATACTGTGACACAAAGTAAATTAATTTATAATTTTTTTGGTAATAGATCTCACTTTTTTTTTGCGATAAAGATGCTTAAACAGGTAATTTGTATGAAGATACAAAAAACCACCAGAATAGTAATCAAAAACCTGGCCCGGGACGTTCACTAATATAGAGATTTTCTATGATATTTTAAAATACTATAGACGGAACTCTAAGAAGGGGAGCTACGAAGCCTCACATCTCACATTTATTTACAATAAGGGCATATTTATAAACTGGCCAACTTACTTGACTGTGTAAAAAGGCAGCAAATTTAAAAAACATAAACACGAACAAAAACATAAGTGGGAATGGGCAGGGCACGTCTACCGAATGCATCCGACGTATTGGGCAAAGATCCTAACTGACTGGGAGCCTCAGGATGGCCAACCGAGCAGAGGCAGACCAAAGAGGAGATGGTGGGACGACATGGACGCGTACGACGTGAAGTGGTGGGAACTGGCCATTGACAGGGACGATTGGAGGAAGAGAGGGGAGACTTTTGCCCAGCAGTGGGACACCAAATACATAGGCTATTAAAAAAGAAGCGCTTTTTGGAATTTAAATTAACCACCTTCTTTTCTGCCAAAGGCTGTTTTGACAGAGTATATAAAATATATATGTTACTATGAACTGTAGAATGGAGCATTTATTTGTTCACAAGATAAAAAGATTTATGATACTATTATTTAGAATGAACAAGCTTTAGTCAGTTTTACTACGTCTGAGAAGTGATACTTGGTAAAGTTATTGCTTGTACAATTTGTACATAATATATGACTATTACACCTCAAGGGTATCTTATAAACATTGTTCCGAGCAATTAAACTACCAGGAAAATCTACAACTATGCTAAAATGGTGTTTTTACTGAAAAACTTATCAAATATCTAAGGTTTGTAAATGCATGACTATTATTTAATTAGTAAGTATAGTACTGTAATCAAAGTTTTATATAAATACCACTAAGAAGCTTGTAAAGTTTTTGTGAAACAAAACAAATAAAAATATTAAATAGTTTCGTGTAATCCCTATAAGGCCAGGTCTTTGACCCTACTCTATAGGTTTAGACATCAGCCGAGAAATCTGAGGATATTCAAATCTCAACTCAGACACTGGCAAAATCGGTATTTATGGTAGTTTGTTATAACGACAACTAATATTTATGATTTAAACATACAATGCTGGTTAAAATGAGTCAATGTTTATTACATTTATCCAGTAAAACAGCTTGTTATCATTCTGATATGTTATTAAGATTTAAAGAGTTGTGGTAAACTAGATAAGATAAAATAAATTGATATTTTGAGTGTATCAAATATCTGACTCATATGGCATTTGATAGGGACGATTCGAGGAAGAGAGGGGAGGCTTTTGCCTAGCAGGACATTGAAAAACTATATAAAAATATAGCTGCTAAAGGACTATGGCTCAAAATGGACCAAAATCCAACAGAGCTGGAAGTAGTGTCATTAAAAAGGACTACTTATGTACTTTATTTCATTCTATGGGTCAAAGTTGAATTCCATTGGATAATTTTAATAAGGCAATATAATAAATAAGGCAATCTGCGGATACTCTCTACTCTAAGTAAATCACAGTCGTCATAGTATTTACTCTGACTAAAATACAAATGTCAGTTTTGCAATGGTATTAAAAATAGCGCCCATAGAAAGAAATGAAATAAATGTAAAAACCTACTTGATGACACAGCTTTCAGCTATGTTGGTTTTTGGGCCACATTCCATACAATATTGCCTATGGTCCTTTAATTCATTTACTGATCCATTACTGTAACTTTTTAAAAGATGTTGTACAGTCTCCATCAGATTAGAGCAACCAGGGTGCTCACAAACATCTGAGCAGGCCTCTATTGTCATCGCGTTAAGAGTGCAAGTTTGGATATTTTTGAATAACATGGCCCCTAGAGGAGATTGAAAAAGAGTTCGATAAATATACTCCCATGATACTCATGGATCCCATGATTCTCTTGTAAACATCAAATTAAAATGTTTAAGTGATCAAGCAATGATATTTACAAGCACCTGATGTATGACAATGATTGTAATTTATAAAAAATACTTCAAAAGAACATATCACACAAACAAACTATTATTATTTATGATTTTTATTATTATAAAGCTTTATATTATTAAGCTTTATTTTCCAAATTAGTGGTTCATTTTAGTTTAGTAGTTTTCTTTAGTGTGGTTTCTGTGGTCCCTAATGGGTAAAAGCCTCCTCCATTTCTTTAAAACCTAAAAATAAACTATTATACTAATTGGAATCTTGTAAGAATATTATGTACACTAAACAAATCCATAAAAATATATATTTCTTTTATAATTTCAGCAAATAAACTGTTGTATATACAAGTATCCTTTTTTCAGAACACAGTAGTTTAAAAACAAATACTACAAGTTATAGCTGACACTTGTGTTGAACAAACCAGGTTTTTTATTGGTGTGTGTTGACATAGAATCTATAACAAGTGTAAAGATGCTCTCTTATGGCTCTTGTATTGATATTTACACAGTTTTAAAGTAAAGTAAATAAAGCTTCTACCCACGCATCTACACTTACATAGCCTTCCAAATCCTATGATATTCTATGTTAGTCTTTTTCAACGAAGTTGTATGCTATGTTTATCAAAATCTGAACTCGATAACTATATATTGCCGCATCATGTACGCAAACCACTTACCGCCGAACTATGCACCACTAAACTGACGTTTCGTGCGAGGAAAAAATATGTTAATGATCTTCATGCGACGTAGGCGAAGCAAAACAGCTGCAGCCACTCTTTGCTTGGGTACAGGCGCTAATAAGGCTCATTAAACCGTGCGCCGAAATGTACTCACCATATAGGAAGAACATTCTTTTCCTGGATGTCAAAATTATTCCAATGCACTGAATGTAGAGCGGACAAAAATAGTTCACCCAAAATAACAAAACCTGCTACCAGCACAACTTATGTTACTAGTTTATAAGTCTTTATGTGTCGCACCCTAGGCATGTTTATAATTAAATGCAAATAAATCTTTATAGTTAATTAGGAATTATTATTGCAATATGTGTTACAATAAAATTACGGATTTTGTTTTGACATTTCCAGTTGACATTTTTGTGCGATGCCATTTTTATTGTCTATGACTCAGTGTTAAGGTGTCCATACACCCGGCAACATATCGTCACGGCGGCGCTTTCAAAACTTTATCGTGAATAATGATCGTGAACATGTAGAATCGATCGTCGGTCACGAGTTCACGACAAACAAACCATTATGTTAATCACCACACAATACTTGTTGCGGCATGGCGTGGATATCAACAGTGTAATAAATTCGCAACTATTAACAAGTTGTGATGGATAAAACAACTAATTTATTGTTGGGGTTATGGTGCCGGGTGTGTAGCTACATTACAAAAAAATATTAGGGTTCCGTAGCCAAAATGGAAAACGGAACCGAACATAGTCTGGCTAACCAGTTTGTTAGTAGGAATAGGCGGCCATTTATAAAATGTGTGCGCTCATATAATTAATGATTTCAGCGTAAGTATCTGTTTGATCTGTGTGCCTTTCTCTTTGTATGTCCAATACATTATCATCATCATCAGCCTATTTCAGCCCACTGATGGACATAAGCCTATTAACGTATACACCTACGCATTAGGACTTAGGGGGTGTGACGGTTTCGCCGAAACTGAAACACTTGGATAAAAAATAACAGTTATATTTACGATAAATTTGTAAAAACTTGCATTCCGTGAGAACGTAAGTCATAATAGGTATAGGTACCCATTTCATATCAAATACTTACGACCGTATTTGTCATACCGTAGTTTCTATCCGTTTTAAGTCCATTTGTGACGGTTATTCAACTGCGGAACCCTCATGACTGCATTATCTTAATCGGTTTTTTATTAAAACAAAATAATGACAATTTTGACATACATTTTAGAATTTTTACAAGGCAATATAAACATGGTTAAATATTTGCTATTTTCGGATCCTTTGCGCGAAGAAGAAATAAATAAATTCTATAAGGTACGATTCGTATCTTTGTATGATTATAATCGATCCTATTTCAGCCACTCCCGAAAATGATGAGTTTTAATTTAATTACAGGCATGTCAGTTGCATAGAAATTACTATAGGGGATATCCCAAAGCATATCATCCATTGAGCTACTTTAACGAGGGAAAATATTCTTATCAGTGTCCTCCTGAAATGTCTCAGTAAGTACTATCAGACTATCACCTATAGGTACAGAGATACACGTCGGGTTAAAGGCAGAACCAACTATTTCCTTGAAGTTGGTTTTGACTAATCGTATTTTATGCCAAACACATAAAACACTATTTCGTCGGCTGACAAGCAAGACTCACTAAGTAACAAATACCTACTTGAAATAAAGCTCCTATCTCAGTTCTGATTTAATACTGACATAAGAGGTTGCTAAGAGTAGTGATAGTTGTTATAGTGAGTTTTGCTTGTCAGCCGACGATTTGCTAAAACAAGTTTTACCGAAATAGTTGGTTCTGCCTTTAAACCGGTTGCTTGTTCATTGTATATGCAGGCAGTTATTCTCCTCTGGTTCTTAATCTGTCAGTAATTTATGTAGGTAGTCTAGTTTCACTGCATTATTCAGAGACTACTCTATTAGTTTAGAAGGGTCTCTTTTCTTAACATCAATCTTGTATAATCGAGGGAACTCTGTAATCACAATGTGTTAGACTTCAATTAGTTATTGACTAGATCACTCAGCTCTTGAGCAATTTCTATTTCTGTTGTTAATTTTATTTACTTTAATTTCAGCGTTTATCTGAGTTATCCGGCATACCATATTAAATACAAGCAGCCGGCAGTTTTAAATATATGTAAGAACAGAACATCAGGTATTCCTCCTTTGCCTGGACGCACTCTAGCCCCTCGCTACAATGATAAGCCCTGTAAAGCATACAGTCGTTAAGAAATAAAACTGCGACAGTGAATGCCTAATTTTGTGTTGTAAAAAAGTAGTAATTAAATAAAGAATATCTAGAATATATTTTATTTCAGCAAAATTATGTATATTTGAGTCGTCGTAATGACGGCAGTAAGAATATATTTGTCACGACCCCAACTCCTCCTGCGTGAGTCGTAAGAGTCGACTAAGGGATTGGAATGTCACTGACCATTATTTGATAAAAGATTGATGATGGGCAGCAGCGTCATCATAGTGGACACACATTACTGCGATCGGCAATCCGCTTGCCCAGCGTGGCGATTATGGGCATTTACCTACCTCCTAATGCGTTTATGCGCATAGTTAATAAGAGAGCAGCAGTGGACTATCATAGGCTGATGATGATGATTGTATTCCAATCTACTTGACACGTGATGCTCCCCAACATTTCGGCCCTACAACAAGAAAAATCGAATTTTGAGGATTTTTCTCTGTCATTCCAACATTTCCAACGAAGGCGTCATTAGAGTGAGACAAATCCTCGAATTTTGCGAATATCGAACCTATTTTATATATTTTTTTTCGAACACTTTTGACAACCAAAAAGGCTTGAACACACGACCATCCCCTATTATTTATTTAATGAAGTATATTAACTTTATTCGGTAGATAAATACAATAATTACATAATAAATGAAGTATTGATGAAGTACTTACAGGGTCGCATTTTATAAAGTTACATTTTATATGTGTACCTAATGTGTACAACACGTACAACAACAACAACACATACAACTTTATAAAACGCGACCCTGATATTCGTCTACTCGAACTATCCTAAAACTAAACCAGTTTAGTCTATGCCCTCGCCGACCTCGCGTCAAATTTGAAATAAAATCAATGGCGCTAATAACAAAATTCTAATATTCATGTAAATTTCTGTTTTCTGTTCCACCTATTCCTACTTTTTGACTTTTACATATTAAAATGAATGTTTTATTCATCGATAATAAGCGCCAAGATGAAATTGAACTGTTCTATGAAGTAAGTTACCCATATTTTGATTAATATGTGTGTCCAATCAATGATATAATAAGTAAAGATACGTTATACTCTAACAAAATGAGCGAAATCAGTGCTGCCAGATGGCCAATTGGGAAATCTGTGTTGCAAGGTGCGAAAATCTGTATAAAATCTGTATGGAAAAAAAGTCAGCAAACGCTAGAAGTGAGCGCGTTTGGGGGGGGGGGGGGGGGGGTTGTATATGTCGAATTTACACCACATTAACACGTACAAACAGCAACACAGCTAGGTATACACTTCAGAAACTGGAAATATTGCATGAAAGAGAATCACACTTACAGTCACATGTCAGTTACATAGGAATGTTGAGCCACTTGGCAAAGTATGCAATTTGGTCGTGTAATATTTATGGGTTCGGTATTTTTCGTTAGTAGGCACGATCGCGACATTTCCGATGGTCCCCGATGATATGTCATCGAATATTTGTTGCGTCAAAATTTCAGTATTTGAAAACTAGTTGACATAATAAAAATTCCTTCGTCTACGAAAATTAAGAATTAGCTATCGGCCATGATTAGACGCTAGATGTCGTTGTTCCTAGTGGAAACTGGATAACGACAGTTCTTCATAGATTTGTCTAAAACCGTTTAGTAATTTAGTTATGGTTTCTTCAAATCGGATGCCATGATTTATCTGACATTAATAGGCGAGGTATTTTTTCAAGTCAAGATATTTTTACAAATGGCCATGTTATCGGGCAATTTTAAATTATTTTTTTCATTGACAGAGACAAATGCTATTGCTGTCTTTATTATAATTCATCACATCTCTTAGTTGACGTTAGTTGAATACTTATGTAACCTTTGTGGAAATATATAATCCTTTAATCTGTCAGTAGCCATACAAACGTTTAATAGAGACTTGATAGGTAGTTTCTGGCTGAAATGCTAACGTTGAAAAAATATCTGACAGTGACAGCCGTTGAAAGGAAAATGAACGAAAATTTCTGCATAGCAGCTTAGCAGTCAAATTACCGGCTCTGAAGTTAGATTGACGTCTCCAGGACTAAAGCGGATGTTATATATAACGTAACTATAGTAACGTCAGCTTCCGGAAAAATTGCAATCAATCATTGGTTAAACGTTTTTGTTATTACGTAACCATGGTAATGTCACCTTCTGAAGAAACCGCGAGCGATCATTGGTTAACCGTAGCAATGCCTGCCCCATTGGTCAGCAGAGTTCGGCCGAAGTCGTGATACCAGTCTCATAAGCTTTCGGAACCCGATTTGTATTATTCGACCAAGTTGCGAACAGTGCGAACAATAAACATTCCCGTGTATTATTTAATTTGAAGTT
>JALPQI010004582.1:0-64599 GCA_025490895.1 Thaumatotibia leucotreta
GAACTGACTTCAATTTCACTTTAAAATAAACGGAAGGAATAATTTAGAGTAAGCGACCCCTATCATACTATCGATAAAAATACCTAAAATTCGAATACCGGTTCTTGGGGTACCTACATAAAAAAAAAAAAAATAGCCAAAAAATGCTGTATTTTGTTTGACGGACTTTACTATAGGTATTTGCTAGGGATTTTTTATGTAATTTATAAGTTTTTTATCCTTTCTACCAAGTCTCGGTCTCGGTCTCGGCCGAGAATCAAATTTATTCTCGGTCTCGGCCTCGGTCTCGGCCGAGACTAAAATATGGGTCTCGGTCAGACCTTAATTATGTCTTTGTCAGTTAGCTTTACTATTAGTCAAATGATGACAGTACATGAGATATGAGTCGATATACAAACAATACCACTTCAAATAGATACATATGCAAATCCACACTCTCGTCAATTTATCAATAGAACATAGATATTGATTTAAAAATAAATCAAACTGTTAATTTTATTAACCTAATATTATTATTTTGTACTGACTGTGTTGTTTGTCCGCCAGCCGCCACATCTCTACAACCCAGCTGCGTCCCCCCCGCGACCGCACCTGAGTCCCCGCCCCCCTACAACACGCTGTACGCGCCCGTGCGGCCCGAGTCGCCCCCCTCCCCGCCGCACCTCCCCGACGAAGGTAACAGAAGGTTCTAGAAGTACGCTGCAGCGCTGCGTCCCCCCGCGACCGCGCCCGAGTCCCCGCCGCCCTACAACACGCTGTACGCGCCCGTGCGGCCCGAGTCGCCCCCCTCCCCGCCGCACCTCCCCGACGAAGGTAACAGAAGGTTCTAGAAGTACGCTGCAGCGCTGCGTCCCCCCGCGACCGCGCCCGAGTCCCCGCCGCCCTACAACACGCTGTACGCGCCCGTGCGGCCCGAGTCGCCCCCCTCCCCGCCGCACCTCCCCGACGAAGGTAACAGAAGGTTCTAGAAGTACGCTGCAGCGCTGCGTCCCCCCGCGACCGCGCCGGAGTCCCCGCCGCCCTACAACACGCTGTACGCGCCCGTGCGGCCCGAGTCGCCCCCCTCCCCGCCGCACCTCCCCGACGAAGGTAACAGAAGGTTCTAGAAGTACGCTGCAGCCGAAGAAGATAGGAGAAAAAATTGCGTCAAAAACCTCGCCTGATTTGACTCTACACAATGCCAAAGTTGATGTCAGGTCCCGTCACGTCACTAGGCCAACCATCCTTCCGGATTTCCCCTTGTTTATCACAGTTTAGAGAGCGTCCGGGTTTATATATTTAACATATGAGCCCCCGTGAATCCCGCGACATGTATACTATGCTCGCATGCTACGATCATCCGACGATGTTCACGTTTTAGGCTTTAAAAAGCGGGGTTTTCAGTTTCACACGTTTTGTCGTGATTGTCATATTTCAAAAATGGTAGCCCTTACAGGTCATCCATGTTTAGTTTTATGCGGTTGTTTGTTTGTTAATGTAGCCAAATTTGCTTATGATAGGAATACAATATACATGTGGGCAAAATGGTGTGGGTATTTATAGGAAGCGTAGCTAATGTTTTGTCCAAAATACTGTACGATTTTGTATTTGTGGTGACTAAGTATTTAGTGTTGATAATCTAGTCGAAAGAAACCTATTGCGTCGTATAGTTTCAGCTGTTTTTCCGTATGTTATGCGTCTTAGTATTGCTTTGTCAATCTGAGATTTCATACACAAGTGATTCGAAATCTAGTGCATTTTAGTAATTTACTAAATAGGTTGGCATCAGCATATTCCAGTCCACTGCTGGAAGTAGGTCTCTCCTACAACAACGCGTATGGACGTAAGTAAATACCAATAACCGTACCTAACACTGGGCAAGTACCTACATTGGCGATCGCAGTACGTGTCCACTAAGTTGCTGCCCACCATCAATCTTATATAAACGGTCAGTGGTCCGTGACACTTCGATCCCTTAGTCTACTCTTACGACACTCACGGAAAGAATTGAGGAGCTACCAATTAAATATATATTATTTTTCTATATGCTGACGCATTATTTTAATATTATTTATTCTCTTAAGTCTTTGAGGCTTTGTTTGCACCGCAAACTACGTAATGAAATGTACATATTTCGTATAAATTCCGTACGTTCCGGTCTCACAAAGCTCTGCCCACGCGCGGTGTGAGGACGAATGCATACGGTACCACCATAAATAACTTAACGATTGTAAACCTTATGCCTCGGACATACGTACTGAAACGTATACATGTTTGAGCTTACATATTTCAATACCATTTTCGTCTAGTGCTAGTCACAGCTGACTGTGTGAGACCTTCGTAATGGCGTGACTTCACGACGCATAAAAGAACAAGTTCAAGGTTCTATGTATAATAATATTAGATTACATGGTTTGTATGTTTTTAAATTCAGATTTTACATTGATTTCCCTGCGAAATATAATTTAACTCCTTAAGACCGGTGTTGTAAGTAGAGGTAAAAACCTATGTAAGTTACTTGATTTAATCCCTATTTCGTATTTATAACTGTGAATAAAAATAGAAAACGTTTATGCGTGGCTATACAAATAAATAATTAAAAACAAAAGAAAACAATCAAAAAATAAAGGAAGAGCTTAAGAGGGAAAAACTCTGCTACAAAATGGTCCCGACTCAGCTATGGGCTAGTCTAAAAGCGCTGGCCAGTGTGACACTGTGCATCCTTGATAATGTAGTAATCCTAAACGGCCCGAAATGCGTTAGTAGCATTGCCGGAGTTGTTAGCGATCCAAATACCTACTACAGTAGCCCATTACACGTGTTCACACGCTGTTATCTTATGGACTAGTCAAGGATTGGACATTGAATGAGTACAGATAATATTTGCATAATCTTTTGTCATAGTATTCTCAAGTCCAAATTCACGTTCTGTCTCAATTAACTTCAAGTTCAATGTATACTGAACCCCATAGTGACAGCAATATGTATTCGTAAATTTCCGTGAAGATACGATGGCTAGGGTATATACAGTATGTACATACTCGTGTGTAACTTTTGAAACGCATATACGGTCCAAGACGTTGCGTGTGTATTGTAATACATATAAATGACGTGGTTCGGCAGATAAAACGAATGCATATGTAGGTCTAGGTACGTGCGATATCTCCATATGTAATAGTCCACTGACCATATAGGTAATACTGACGTCACACGACGCGTCGCCACGCGCGGTCATATCTCTATAACACAACACTTATTTCAAGTTTTGCAGTTTAATGAGTTGTTTATGTTTGAGTATGTTTGTATAATTTTCAGAGTGAAATACTACATAATAAATTAATAATAATTGGAAAACCGCAAGGATCCAAAGTGTTATCCTAAATTCTTTTAAAAAGTTACCTGCGGCGTTCCGATTAATCATTACAATAATAGCTTGGAAAAACCACTATCCTCATAGCTGCTCAGTGTAATTTAGATTTAAAAACACAACTGCAGTCCTTGTGAGTAAACGTCTAATTATTAACAGTTATTCGCCGAAGCAGTGAGTAAGAGCGGTTGTTCCAAGGGCTTTGGTTCTGCACTTTGTACTTGCCATGAAAACTCCTTAGTATATATCGCGTTTATTTCAGTATCTGCTTGTCTAATCTGGTAATTTAACAGCAATATTTATAGAAACAATGGCACATACTAAAATATTGCATAAATGTCCCTGGATGGGTGCGGTACCTATGTTCATTAAACAATATTACATTGTAACATTCATTAGCGACCCGCGCTGGTGCAATGCAGCTTTTGATTCACTATCTATTAAAAAACGGCATCAAATAGACAACGCGAAGCGGCTTTTTTGTACCATAGTGAAGTAGGTAGGTGACAATGACAATTGTAATATATTACTACGCATGGTACAATATGATAAATGTTATGGGGTATTTAATATAGGCTATAAACCATCGTCGGCCATCGGGTACTTAGTACCTGTTGATTACTTTGTAAATAATCATAACTTGCGTCTTGCTTAGATCTTCAACGTTTGGCGTTACGTAAGTGATTTATTTCGGCTGAGTCATATTCTCTCTGTTATAAAGTTGTTTATTTTGGGCAAGGTCGCCTCGCTGTGGTCTTTTATTCGCAGTCTCTTGATGTGCACGTATTAAAGTATACTTTTGAAGCATATATTTAACAAGTTTAGACGCGTGCTAATGATCGGCTGTCCGTTTGTTATGTCGGTGATTTGCATGGATGTGTCGGTTTATCGTTCGACCTGTGGGTTTTTTTACTGATATTATTATAATCGGAAATTCTCTCAGTATAGCATTACTGTTTCAAAATGCTACTAGTCGTTTTCCACCATGGATAGGTTCAAGTGGCTTGTTATTAGATTATTTAGTAGCGTGGTACTTATGTTGAGATCGAATATCATTATTAAAACCAGGAGAATCACATACTAATAAGGTGTAATAACGGGTTTTGTAGATTTGTCAAAGTAGTAAATTGGACGTTCCAACACTTACCAAAACAGTAGGTACGAAATATTTTAAAGTAATTGTATGTATGTATAGGTAATATAGGTACTTATTTTTGGATCTTACATGGAAAAACGACGCCCACCTGACGGATACCGGTTAAATGAGCTTATGAATGGTTATATATGTTATACCTCTACCTAAACGAGAAATCCTTTTGGTATGACATAAAATCTGTTTTTATTTAAAATATCGGTGATTTTTGAAACAACTAACTATTTTGATGATATTTTTAGTTTCGGGATGGAAATGGTTTTCGGGATGTAATATAAATAATATAATGTTGGTCTTATCTCTAGGGAAACGCGTATTTCCGAGCTAACAAGCAAAGTCCGGCCGCCGCTTAGGTACCTAATACTCATTAAAATTTTGGCATTGGTAATGCGCACGCGACATATGAAGTTCTAGGCGTCTATAATGTCTATATTCTAAGATAATGCTTACCATTAGGCAGGCTATTAGCTTGTTTGGAACAAATGTGCTATATAACTTTGAGCAACACTTATGTTTTGAACCCCTAAAGTTCAACAGAAATGATGTTTCACTAACCTGACGCCATGTGATAAATACGCCTACGACTTTCTCTGTATGACACAACTCTTGTCATCTCGAGCTTACAATCACATCATCACGTTCACCAGCCTATATCAGTCAACTGCTGACCAACGTCTCCCTAGCCTTTGCGTATGGACGCATTAGGAAGTAAATGCCCATAATCACCACGCTGGGCAAGCGGGTTGGCGATCGCAGTAGTGTCCATTATGATTCATGATGCCGCTGCCCATCATCAAATCTTCCATAAATAAATGTTCAGTTCCACTTAAAACCCTTAGCCAACTCTTACGTCACCGGAAAAGTTGGGGTGGTGACGAATGTACCTATTCTTACTGCCGTCACTACACGGCATTAGTCTTAAGGTGCATGCAGACCAAAAGAACATTCGCTGGTCTATCCCCCACTCTACGAAATCAACGAATCACGTTTCGTGTAACGATCGAATTTCGTAGAGTAGAGGGTTAGAACAGCGAATGCTTTTTTGGTCTGCATGCACCTTAAGGCCTGAGTAGACACTAGAGTGGGGCGGGCAGCGTGGCATCCACGTTAAGGTGCGTTCAAACCAAAAGAGCATTCGCTGTTCTATCCCCCGTTCTACGAAATCAACCAATCACGTTTTGTGTAACGATCGAATTTCGTAGAGTGGGGGGTTAGAATAGCGAATGTTCTTTTGGTTTGAATGCACCTTTAAACAAATGCAAACGTATGCGCGTGACCTGGCCTACTACCGCGAAATTCGTAAATTTCGAGGATTTTTCTCTGTCACTCAAACGAAGGCGTCATTAGAGTGAGAGAGACAAATCCTCGAAATTTAAGAATTTCGTTTTTCGCGGTAGGGCCGCTGAGTGCACGCTGTTCAAATCCCTTAGACGCTCTACGCGCTGCTGCCCGCCCCGCCGGTCGCGCCGCTCGACGCTCGCCACTTATGTCCTGGCCACGACATTGGTCTAAGGCGACCAGCGGCGAGCGAATCCATGAGTTGGAGCGGGATGCCGATATGGGTACGAGAGGGAGCATCATACGTTTTCCGCTAAGCCGGTCGCCTTAGACCGATGTCGTGGCCGCGGCGTTAGACCTTAAACTTACAATAACATAAAGCTAATGTGGTATTTGTTCGCAGGAGCGGCGAGTCCGTTCTTGAAGCGGCCTCCGCCGACGCCGGCGCGCGAGTCCGCCGGCAACCAGGAGGCCAACGTGTACAACAACCCGAGCTACGTGCGAGGCCCGCATCTTCCCAACAAGTGAGTAGAACAGAACAGAATAATGTCTAATCATATTCAAGACCACAATGTCGTAACAGATGTGCTTACCATAGAAAAAAATCAACTGCGAAAGACTCTGGTTGTCACGGGATTCGAACCGCTTCCTCTGGATTGCTGGTCCAACGTGCTTCCAATTACACCAGACGACCTTCCGTCGATCACAGCGAATTTAGTCAATGGTATTGTGAAACTAATCACTAGCGGCATCTGTACTTAATGTTTCGAAGGTACTACAACCTTAAGCTACTCAAAATCGTCCGCAAACACGACAACTCTCCGTTGCGTTGAATTTGCTATAGAGGGCGATGTAATCAATTCATGATTAGAAAACATCAATTTGTCTTTTAATAATTAAACAAATTGATGTTGGTGTTATTTTTTTACAATGCGGATAATCCCATAATGTCAATATTCTCAAGACAATATATTATAAAAAAGGGTCATACATCACAAGCACAGAATTATAGCAAGAAGAAGTAAAAAGTTCGTCGATTTATATGAACCAAACGTGTAGCGATTTTCGCAGTTGCTGCGACGTTGTGCGCATCTTTGAGTGATGTGCACAACTGGTGATGGGTCGTTCCCGATAAATTCCCATTCCATGGGAAAAGTTTCATTTGGGGAGATTCCCATACTGTGTTAGGAAAGTTACACGATTCGTACATCGTTTGGTCAAATCGGACATCGTTTTGAATCGTGTAATCACAACAGAAAGCTATCAGGTGACGCGGAGGACGTACTGTCACTTTCTACGCGTGGCCTGAGAGAGAGCCGTTCAAATCCATTGGACGCTCGACGCGCCGCTGTACGCTCGAATTGCAAAGCGTCAAGCGTTTTATGATGTCCATTCTGTGGTCGAGACTCGCAACGCGTGGTAGTTAATCACACGCAATGGTTTGACAAAACGCTTGCCGCTTGCAATTCGCGCTTGTCCGTGTCTATGGCCGTTACATTTCTTCATTTATTTATCTTTGAACGGGCCTCTGTTCTTCAGCAGGCACACGGCGGAGTACGAGTCGGAGCCGGAGTACCTGCACGACGAGAACACGGCCGAGAGCCCGTGGCGGCCGGATGTCGTCAACAACAATAGCAACAGCAACAACAACAACAACGCCAACAAAGAGTAAGTACCTTTAACGGCAGTACACTAGCTATTAACCTTTACACAGCAGAAAAAAAAGGATCATGGGCAGCGTTGTATGGAAAGTGGACCAAAAAACAATAGAGCTGATAGTTGAATTTAAACTTTCGTGAGATACAATAACTATAATTAACCGATTAGTTGCGTGTTCCATTTTTAGGGTTCCGTAGCCAAAATGGCAAAAACGGAACCCTTATAGATTCGTCATGTCCGTCTGTCCGTCTGTCACAGTCGATTTACTCGGGAACTATAAATGCTACAGTAACGAAATTTGGTAAAGATATGTGTTGTATGAACCGCTACAAGATTATGATACTAAATTGTAAAAAAAACCATTGGGGTGGGGGCCCTCCATACATGTAACTGAGGGATAGAAAAATTTTTTGGTTGTATGTAAGCGTGTGGGGTATTAATAGAAAGGGCTTTGAAAATGATATGAAGGTTTATAAATTTCATTTTTATTTAAGGAAATATTTTTTAAACTACGCGATATAAAATAAAAAAAAAAAATGTTATGCACATTAATAAACTCTATCAATGATTTTTGGTTTGATTAAATTATCTCCTATAGTTTTTGAGGTAGGTTCATTTAACTGTATTTTTTTAATAATAAATTGATAATGGTACGGAACCCTTCGCGCGCGAGTCCGACTCGCACTTGGCCGGTTTTATAAAAACTTATCTATGGCGGCGAACATTTTTTTCATGATACGCCAAGCGTGCCTTACGCCATAGAATATGATGAGACAGTAAAACGGTTAAACAGCTAAATTCACGTATATTTAGCCTAGCATCAAATGCTTAATAATGGAGACCTATGCTTTCCGAAACATGTCGCAAGTAGTGGGTTTAACCGTTTAATTATATTTAGGGCTGAAAGTTGTTTCATTAACATTATGTAATGTAGGTAGGTATTTGCATTTATTTCATTTCATTCTATGGGCGCTATGTTTAATTCCATTGCATAACTGAGATATGACCAATGATGTTGTATTTGTATGTTGTATGTTGTATTTTAGTCAGAGTAAATACAATGATGATTGGTATCTAGACGACAGTGATTTACTTAGAGAGTTACCTAGAACACCTTATTCATATAAAACTATCGAACGGAATTCAACTTTACACCTAGAGAATGAAATAAAGTAGATAAGCAGACGTTTTTAATGACACTACTCCTATCCCAGCTCGTTGGATGTTGGTCCATTTTGACGCATAGTCCGTTGAAGTCTAACCCCCTTTCATTAACGTCTCCTAAGTCCTAACTTATCAAGCCGATAAGTATTGTTTGTCCCTTTCGGTCTTATCAATCCGTAATAATATTATAAATAAATAAATATCTTGGGACATCTGACACAAATCGACCTAGTCCCACGGTAAGCTCAATTAAGGCTTGTGATGTGGGTACCAGTCGACGATATATTGAATAGATACTTAAATACATAGACAGCCATGACCAAGGAACAAATATTTGTGATAAATAAATGCACAAAGAATGCCCTCGCCGGGATTCGAACCCGGAACCTCCAGCTTCGTAGGCAGGGTCACTACCAACTAGGCTACGAAGGCTGAAAAAATTATAAATGTGATAGTAAGTTTGTCTGTTACCTCTTTATGTTAAAACTGCTGGACCGCTTTTGTTAAAATTTGGTATATGGAGATAGTTTAACAACCGAGAGAAGCCTTTTTATCGTTTTAAACACTAAAAGGTTGTTTCATATAATTTAATTTAAACTTTCGTGAGGCATAATAACTTCAAATATAATTAAACGGTTAAACTCACGTGTATTAAGTTACTACGCGACATGTTCCGGAGCCCCCCTTATTCATAAACGTTTGTTAACTTAACAAGCCGCTAATAATTGTTTGTCCCTTTCGGTCTTAACAATGTGTTCCTAAGAGCAAAAGGGACAAACAATTATTAGCGGTTTGTTAAGTTAACAAACGTTTATGAATAAGGGGGGCTCCGGAACATGTCGCGTAGTAACTTAATACACGTGAGTTTAACCGTTTAATTATATTTGAAGTTAGTCTCCATTATCAAGCCCTACCCGCGTTCACGCCAAGCGACTCGTGAGTAGGCCGTCAATATTAGATATCATATACCAATGAAAAAAATCTGAGTTTACCAACGCCGGAGACAACATTGGTAAACTCTGTATTTTATCTTTGCCGGAGGGCTCGACTTTGGCAAAGTAGGATTTTTTTCTGTGGTATATTATGACATCTAATATTTATAATTTATGCTTATATATTTCCAGAAATTACAATCATTGTGTTTTTTGCATACCTACCTACCATGTTCGTGCCGTAATTTTACAATTAATAAAGCCTCTAATATGCAAATGAATATTAAATCGTTTTCCTTATTCGATATGGAGGAGAGTAGGTATTATTACTAAACATGTCCTTTGACTAGCGTTATGTAATCCAAAGTAATCCTTTTTTGAAATAAATCATTATTCATAAATATGTGCATTTAATTGACACGAAACCGCAAACTCAAAAACAATGAAGTTTCATGTAAGTTTTGTATTATGTCGTAGGTCCTTATACGTAGAAATATAAATTTTGGCAAAGGCATCATGTCATTCAGTCATTAAAAAAACTATAAGGGTTCATACGCGCGAACTACAATGCGACCGGGCTGTTCTTTTTGGTGCATTTTGAAATTGTATTTTTTTACTTTTATGCCATTAAATGGCTAGTTTTTACTATGAGCTACGGCGTACGATTTAGGAGATAAAGAGAAAGATATTTGGGTGAATATCTGAGCGTTTCAACCGTCTAATTTTGGTGGTATCATTTTTGCTGTAGTTCCTATTCGTTACAATGTGCTACTTTGTCATTTGAAGGAGGCACGGTACCTTATACAAATTACTAAGTATAACATTGAGACATTTAGGAACTTCGGAAAAAAATATGCCACCAAAATTAGGCGGTTGAAACGCTCAAGGAGTACTCCATGAAAACATCTACTTTTTGTCGCTTACGACTCAGTATGGTAGCTACCCTAATAAAATATGCTAGCTGTTAGGAAATCCTGTCAATCTTAGAGCCTTGATATGTTATAATTATGCCGTAACTCAGCTTACTAATTTCATTTTTCAAAAGTATTGAAAAGACAGCGTCGCTTACGACATGTTTTCATGGAATGGTCCTCAAATATTCACCCATTTCCGTACATTTGAGAAGAGTACTGTATCGTTTCAGGCCGGAGTCCGGTAGTAGCAGTAGCGGCAGCAGCAGCAGTGCAGGAACGACCTCAGCAGCGACGTCGAGCTCGCTGTCGGCGCAGCTGGCGGCCGCGCGCGCCGCCACGCTGGTGCGCGCGCCGTGTACTGACGTCGTGCCCAGCAAGGTGCCGCGGCTCCGACAGGTACCTGACTACAGAATAAGTCCGGCAGTAGCAGTAGCGGCGGCAGCAGTGCAGGAACGACCTCAGCAGCGACGTCGAGCTCGCTGTCGGCGCAGCTGGCGGCCGCGCGCGCCGCCACGCTGGTGCGCGCGCCGTGTACTGACGTCGTGCCCAGCAAGGTGCCGCGGCTCCGACAGGTACCTGACTACAGAATAAGTCCGCCAGTAGCAGTAGCGGCAGCAGTGCAGGAACGACCTCAGCAGCGACGTCGAGCTCGCTGTCGGCGCAGCTGGCGGCCGCGCGCGCCGCCACGCTGGTGCGCGCGCCGTGTACTGACGTCGTGCCCAGCAAGGTGCCGCGGCTCCGACAGGTACCTGACTACAGAATATGTCCGGCAGTAGCAGTAGCGGCAGCAGCAGTGCAGGAACGACCTCAGCAGCGACGTCGAGCTCGCTGTCGGCGCAGCTGGCGGCCGCGCGCGCCGCCACGCTGGTGCGCGCGCCGTGTACTGACGTCGTGCCCAGCAAGGTGCCGCGGCTCCGACAGGTACCTGACTACAGAATAAGTCCGGCAGTAGCGGCAGCAGCAGCAGTGCAGGAACGACCTCAGCAGCGACGTCGAGCTCGCTGTCGGCGCAGCTGGCGGCCGCGCGCGCCGCCACGCTGGTGCGCGCGCCGTGTACTGACGTCGTGCCCAGCAAGGTGCCGCGGCTCCGACAGGTACCTGACTACAGAATATGTCCGCCAGTAGCCGTAGCGGCAGCAGCAGTGCAGGAACGACCTCAGCAGCGACGTCGAGCTCGCTGTCGGCGCAGCTGGCGGCCGCGCGCGCCGCCACGCTGGTGCGCGCGCCGTGTACTGACGTCGTGCCCAGCAAGGTGCCGCGGCTCCGACAGGTACCTGACTACAGAATAAGTCCGGCAGTAGCAGCAGCAGTGCAGGAACGACCTCAGCAGCGACGTCGAGCTCGCTGTCGGCGCAGCTGGCGGCCGCGCGCGCCGCCACGCTGGTGCGCGCGCCGTGTACTGACGTCGTGCCCAGCAAGGTGCCGCGGCTCCGACAGGTACCTGACTACAGAATAAGGCCGGCAGTAGCAGCAGCAGTGCAGGAACGACCTCAGCAGCGACGTCGAGCTCGCTGTCGGCGCAGCTGGCGGCCGCGCGCGCCGCCACGCTGGTGCGCGCGCCGTGTACTGACGTCGTGCCCAGCAAGGTGCCGCGGCTCCGACAGGTACCTGACTACAGAATAAGCCTACAACGACCACACTTCACAGGCCGCTGTACATTCCAAATAAACTTCCCAAACAACTAACTAACTAGGTTAACTAGGTTAACTTAGGCACGAGTTATTTCTAGAGATGGGTCGTTCCTGGTAACATACCTAACACAGTATGGGGAGTATTCCCAATTAGAAACTTTCTCCATAGTAAGTTTGGGAATTTCCGGGGACGACCCATCACTAGTTATTCCTATCTGTTACCATCCGACACCACTGGTAACTACTGGATTTTTTTTACCATCTGTTAACAGCGGGAACAACTGAGAATTAAAATTCCTGGGATTTCTTTTTCCCGGTGGTTACCACCAAATATTTTAGTGGTAACAAGTGGGAAAAATATTCCCAGTAGTTACCATCAAGTACTCTAGTGGTAACTGGTGGGACAAAAATCCCAGTTGTTACCACTGATGTCCGATGGTTGGTAACAGGTGGGAATAACCCTAAGGCACTAGTCCTACCGACAACGTTAGCGATTGATAGCTCGGGTATAAAAAACGAACAAAAGATAATCGCTCCCGTGTAAAGAAAAGAGACACGGCGATATTTGTAGCTAGTAGCTACGAGCTCAGTGGTGAACTAAAAATTTGAATGTCGCAGACAGACGGTTTGTTGCAACCCACGCATGATGTTGTCACGTCGCCGGTTTGGGAAATCCTAATTTTACGTCTTTAATTGACTATCAGTGCTGTCAATACTATCAATCCTATTCTGATATTGTTATCCTACCACAAAAACCTGCTGCGCGCATAAGGAGATACCTAATATACGAGAACATCTAGTGCGTACCAAAATAAGATATGGCATAAGATTGCAACTTAAACGCACGTTTTTTTAGCGTTTTAGGGGGTTTTGTTAGTAAATAAACGTATGTATCGTAGCCTTGAACTCCGATTGTTGGCCCATCTCACCCAAATGAATGTTCGTTAGTCATGATCATGACTCATGAATGTACAGGTAAATTCACGAAAGCTGGCACGAATGGATCGAGTAAGTGACAGAAGGTATCAAGGTATCTATGTGTGGATGTCAAAATGACAGTAGATACATACAGGTTGGTATAGGATAACCGCATACACACAATGATAGATGTCATTCATTTCATTCATTCCGTTCATACCAGCTTTAGTGAATTGAGTCGCTTAACTTCAAACCCGGGTAAATCCACTGTACCAATAGAGTGCATATTTAATTGCAATTGCCTAGTTTTTCTTTAAACTTCAACTCTTGACAGAGTGAATTTACCCGGGTTTGAAGTTCAGCGACTCAATTTACCTGTAACAATAAGACATAAATAATTATCCGTCCTAATAGTTATAATTGTTACCACGAAACATTACTTTACAGGACACGAACAACAACAGGAACAACCGCGACCGTGACGACGACGACACGACGCCGCGCGGCGCCGGGCCCACGTTCAACATCCACGTCAACGTACAACAAGTCCACGATGTCAAACTCTAGTCCCCCTCCCCCCCCCCCTCTGTTGTGTTGTCGGATTATTCCCACCTGTTACCCATCTGACACCAATAGTAACAACTGGGATTTTTTTCCCACCTGTTACAACTAGAATACTTTGTGGTGACTACTGGGAATAATTTTCCCATTTGTTCCCATTGGTAATAGATGGAAAAAAATTCCTAGTTATTACCACTAGTGTCAGAACTGTGGTATATAACAGGTAGAAATAACCCCTGTTGAACTACTGGGAATAATTTTCCCATTTGTTCCTATTGGTAATAGATGGAAAAAAAATCCTAGTTATTACCACTGGTGTCAGATGGGTGC
Organism: Thaumatotibia leucotreta; assembly: GCA_025490895.1. Taxonomy (NCBI): domain Eukaryota; kingdom Metazoa; phylum Arthropoda; class Insecta; order Lepidoptera; family Tortricidae; genus Thaumatotibia; species Thaumatotibia leucotreta. Next base: position 13,887 of record JALPQI010004582.1, read on the forward strand.
TAACAGGTAGGAATAACCCCTGTTGTCGATCCAAGCTCGCTCAATGGTTTGCTCAAGCTGATTTAACCGCTCAACGAGATTAGTATGTCTAGATGTCCATAGCGTCAGGATGTTCTACCTCAATTAACTTATAGAAAGAATCCTGACGCCGTGTGTATGAATGCGATATTTTAATACCAAAATGTGGATCGTGTTCTGAATGTTTACTGAAGTATGCGATACTCGTAATCGATCCAAATGCACTAATGGTACTATAGGATGTGTGTTCCTAGTGATAACGTGTAGGCCGTACGTTTTACCTAGTTTTAAGGAAAGTCTTAAACACAACTCAAACACATTTAATTTGTTTGAGTTGTGTCTGATCTCGTGCCAAGGTTATTTATATAATAAAAGGTAAAAAAAAAGTCACAACTTTGGCCATATATAAAATTAATTGTAGCATAATGATAATGATATAATATACTTATTTTATTATAATATAGCATTGCTTTTTATTGAAACTTACGTATTTAGCCAGCTGTGCGTGTAGAACTTGAAAATAGAATAGGTACTTGGAGATTTACTTGTTGAGGTTTTATTATTTTGCTGTTGCAATATTATGTTTAACCTTAGATCACCACTGACTTTAGAAAACTGAATATGTATTGATATTTCTATTATAATACACTTACTCCCGATTTTGGGCATGTCCCATCCGTTCTCATTAAATATTAGGTCATTACCTAAATTGGCGTTTTGTATGGAGTATTTTGTGAAAAGTCTATTTTCCATACAATTAATTTTGTGTATATTTTTTTGGCAAAATTTGGTTTATTTTGATTTTGACATCAAAAAATATTATCTCGATTTCAGAAAACAAGGTACTATCATACATTTATACCTATTTCAAACATATGAACCGGCAGCATAATATGGCAAGAGTTGTTTTCAAAGTTTATTTTTGGATATTATTTAAAAAAACTGTTATTAGTAGGTATGAAAAAAACCTTTGTTACACAATGCACTGTTGAAAACAAAGAATATATCAAAATTTCTCTCTAGATACTAAAATTAGGGTACAATGTGTACGACCAAAAACGCCAATTTCATAGAAAATGAATAATGACCCAATATAATAAAGTCGGTGTCGCACAACTATGAATAATTCACATCCTTGTTGTTTTTTGATAAAATTCAAATCCTTTACGCTGGCTTGTGATATAAATATTGACTGTCCAGTGATAACGTAGGGTGTAGTTATATGAACATACCTATAATCTTGATCAACGACATAACGTATCGTATGGTATAAGGTCATTATAATGACTGATTATCATCAATGAACTTGCATTTTACTTGTTTTTTTCTAAATCATTACATAATTTTAGTAAATACAGCGTGCGTTCTTAATATTACCTCAAACTATAAGCAAATCTATATTTTAGTTCAGTCACGTCTAAAATATGTATTGTATGCATTTCAGAACGTATAGGTACTCATGGCACAAGGATCAAAATCGTTGATATATTTTTGTAGCCGACCTTACTATGAACCGATCGATATTACGACGTACAATTTTAGTAAGTAGTGCGTAATTACTGAAAATATCGAGCGAAATAATGCGTATATTAATTTGACGTGTAGAATAATCCGTAAGCTATTGATAGACATGAAAACGAAGTTGTAATCGTGTGATGAATTGATGATACATTGCATGCTGAATTATTTTGTATAAAAAGTCTATTATTTTTTTAGTATGACGTTTACTAATTACTCCCGCCAATTGGGGAAATATCAAAAATACAAGCTGTATATCGGTTAGTTATGTAGTGGCGTGCATTTCTGTAAACATACTAGTTCACTTAAATTGGTTTGAAGTCAGTCTAGCCATAGCCATATTCTGATCACTTTTGTGTTTCTAGTCAGTCTAGCCATATCCGTCTACACTCACAAGCACCGCAACGCATCAACGTCAAAATTGATAACATATCGATATAATACACCGGTTAACACTTTGTCTAGATGACCGCGCGATCTGTACTTTGCATCCATGACATACCATTTAATTTTTTTCTCTTTTTGATTCGGTTAAATAGCCGCTGAAAATCGAAACCCAAATGTTTTTAATTTTTCAATACGACCTCGTTCATCGATACGTAAAAAATAGCCTCGGCTTAACTATAATGCGCAATTATGTAGCTATGGCGTAATTTGTATAATACAGCATACATAGAGCAGATCTACGATATTGCGTCTAATATAGATCGACATTCATACATGAAATTGGAAATTAGGATTGTATTCTAAAATTCGAAATATATTTTGGCTCAAATTTTCAGCGGCTAGTTGGCCGCGTCAAAAAAACAGACAAGTGAAAAAAAATGTTCTTTCTTCTCGGAAACATTGCAGTGTTCTAGCACGATGAACTAAGAACTAGTACTTGAACTTGGCCGTCACTTTGTTTCTCGGAGTGACTGACTTCATCCTAATCTCGCCGCGGCCTCCTGCTTTTAACATTGCCATTTGACGGCCTTCGATAAGATAGTCCGTTCCATATCGTATGCATATTCTGTCTAATCGTTTAGTTTCTTATGTATTGTTAGAATAGGATTTTCCGCCTACGTACGTAACTATTTTGTGTCTCTTTTATTCTGAAACGAAATGGTGAAAAGGAATATACGTATGATTCATATCGTTACAAGCACATTTAGTGGTGCAATTTACTACGCAATAACCTTTTTTATTTTTTTTGGATTAATATTGTATTATTCCAAGTATTTTATCTTAATATAATTGCTTCAATGTTTAGTTTAGTTAGGTACCTATGTTACATTTCGTTATAAAAGTGTGCCAAACTATGTGAGTCATAATTTTTTGGAAGTTTCCTTTGTTCTTAGTGGTTTGTGATTTATATGACGACACTTTCAAGACAAGCTTCTTAGGAAAATAGTACGTAATACATCCTAAGTTAGAAAATATCGATTTTAAATTGTTCGATTGCAATTGTATTTCTAACAAGACCTAGCTAACATAAAGTCACTATTTTGAATAAAAGTAAAACTGCACTGGGTTAGCTATCAAATCAATAATTTAGGAATACTCACTCAGTTTCTTTTAGTTGTCAATATGAGATGCAACACTTTTCTTAATAGTGACAATATTTAACAATAGAAATGTAACCCGTAGTATGTTTACCGAATCGTATTACATATGTTGGAGCAAAAATTGGTCTCTGTCTTATGACAAATATATAAATCTTATTGTTGGATCTGAAATGTAGAAAAGGTGCGTAGATAGTTGGTAGCTTCCAAGAAGATATTGGAGTTGTGGATATATCTTGTTATAAAGTACTTAATCTAATTATAAAATTGATAATTGTTGAGTTCGCCAGTTCCATTATACTTTAAATTGTGCACATAGTGGAATTAGCAGTCGCAACGACAAAATAAATATTGTGCGTGTGTAAATAATGTCTTCCAAACATAGAATTTGAAAATTCATTTATTCAATATAAATTATTTGTTTAACCAGTTTTAAATATGTATCAAAAAATAATGCACTAAGGATAAATATAATAAAACATCAGGTTTTGATTTTAGTACCATATTACGATTACGCCCTCTTTTTAAAGTTACCGTGATGGTACTGCTATGTTCATAATTTTAGCATATACGCGTATCTATTTTGCATTTTGTAGAGGTTAATGAATGTCGTTTTCTTATTTTTTATGATAATATATGTTATTTAACTAGGTACAATTTGCCAAATACTCTTATTTATATTTTCATATTATAAATATTATATTGTAGCTTGTATCGGCATTGCATTGTCCACCAACCACACTTTTAATTGATGGATTTAAAAAAATCAATAGGTACGTCTGTCAGGTTAGATCATCAAAAAATCTTCAACATATATTTTTGACGTCGTTGTTTTTGTAAATTAAAAAAGATAGACGGACCATATGAATGTTTTACTTCTAAGAAAACGCCTAATTTGTAAACATGTCCGCCCTTCTAAGGATAAGTGTGATTACTAGATTTGAAAAAATATCAATGAACCTAGAACTCTATTTGTAGGCTAATAAAGCAAGCGATTGATTAACATTTTACATCCTAGTTATCACAATTATTATCCCTAGGAGGCTCATCCAAGGATTCTCAGTTAAGAGTGCTGTTAAGTACCTAATCTTGTGGGTCATTTGTTGTGCCCCAAGACATTTCTTTGAACTATCTACTCAAAGTAAATATGGAGATGATATCTGGGATCGTAAGCCGATATTTCTTCATATAGTCAACACCTATTAACTAAATATGAATCTAGAATATCAATTGAGACAATTTCATCTTTTTGTATCGGTGACAATCTCTGGATGGTACTTAGCAGCTAGTTGCAGAAGTAGCCATCATCACTGCCATTAATATCTAAAAATACTTGCATCGTAACCTTGCCAGGTGAAAGTTACTTAACACTTTTAACAAGATGCATGCAGCAATTGTTATGGCCGATTGTAAATATTATATTTTAATTTTTAGTTCAATTTTACTTTTCAACCTTTTAGTTTTCTGATATTAATCGAATAAAAGCCAAAATATAATTAAGAAATTAGTGCCTAAAATATTCTCGTCGCTGCACTACTCGTAGTATTCAACATGGGTACTTTATGTCAAAGTGATGTTATGATTCACCTTTTCGCTGCCACGTCATAAAATAAATGACGGGCCACCCCCGCCAAGCAACAAATTGCACGTAAACAACGGTCAACTTAATACGATCAAAATTAATGTTCATTTTACTTTCAATTTTGTGACTAGATATCAAGACATCGGCAGCGTAAGGGCTAACGTTTTTAGATATCCGTATTTTGTTACTGACATACAGTGTTCATGTCAAACGCTAGTGTAGCGCTGCGTATTGTTACTTTTACCTTACCTTTAATGTATCAGGACATTGTCCGTGGTAATTTTATGTTTGTTATATTATATAACTGCTCTGTGGGATCGCCTCTAAGCAAAGTGCCTTACTATTGTTATGAAGTGGCTGTGTAGCACTTTTTGATGAAACACATCTTGTTTGTAAATATATCTAAATTTAAATTGTAATACTTATTTTTATTGTAAAAACCTTCCTTAAAATCCTAATATTCACAGAAATATTAAGTACTTAATATTTCTAGTCACAAGACACGTATTATTGTACAATGATAGGAGAAGGAAATTGTTATGATTCAAGAGGGACTTTTTTACAAATAAAGAATTCATTATCAACATGACTTTTATTTTTGAATTATTTACTTCGCCTACCATTAAGGTCACCATACCTTTATACTAAATAGGATCTAAGCAATCTCAATCCATCACGTTGTACTGTATCCTTAACGATCTGCATATAATTATATTGGTATACAACGGGTCAAAGTAATTTAGTGGCCGATTGTTTTTCTAGGACCCCCTTAGCGGAGACAACAACGGCCACTGACAAAGAATTCGATAAATTTTGCTCGCTGAAATTCCTCGATGCCGTTTTACCGGCGGTCACCTCGAATGACATCAAGCAGAAATCGACCGTGAGGCATATAATGTTTTTCATCACACTTGCCGACAAAAAAATAAGTTTTAAGACATAATATCATTAAGTGATGTACTGACATTTCTATTACTCCCTAGGGAATTTCAGTTTTCTATTACTCCCGCTAAGCACGCAAGCAATGGCGCGCTTAGACAGCAAGTGTGATGAAAAATATGTTTACGAGGGCTGGCCGCGTAAGGTAAATTGTAATTCAATAAAATCGTATTTTCAATGTAAAACTGACTTACAGATCGAAAACGGGACCTTATTACGCGGGTATATTAGGGTCGTAATTCCTAACACGCTCAGAGAAAAAATGTTGCACGAACTGCACAGCTCTCATTTAGGTATTGTAAAAATGAAATCGAACGGGTTATTCCCACCTGTTACCACCAATTTGACACCTTCCCACCTGTTACCACTGGGAACAAATGGGAATTAAAATTCCCAACTGTTACCACCAAACTAATTGGTGGTAACTACTGGGAAAAATAATTAGTGGTAACTAGTGGGGAAAAAAATCCCAGTAGTTACCACCAAGTACGCTGGTGGTAACAGGTGGGAAAAAAATTCCCAGTTGTTACCACTGGTGTCAAGTTGGTGGTAACATTGAGCGACCTGCGCGGCGCCCTGGCCGCGCCCGCCGGGCCCCTACCACCGTATTCATGTAGACTACATGTCTATAGAGCAAAGGGTATATCTCGTAGTTGTCGACGCATGCAGTAAATGGCTCGAGTGTATCTATATGAATAATGGCAAGACAACGCTTAAATTAATTGCTAAACTAAAGCGTTTATTTGCGATATTTGGCTTACCCTTTGAGGATTTAGTATGGGGAGACGGTATCGCTATAACTTTCCTAACAAAACATTCTGCCAATTTCCGAGGGGGACGAGGTAGCACACATGTAAACGATCTAACTACAAATGCATTTCTTCTTCTCGTTACTACTCACGCACACTTAAACAATACCACAACACTAAGTTAAATTATCACACTAATACAGTAAAATTTCTATGCGGACACAATTTCAAACTATCGACGTAGGTGTAATCGAACCGATTAATATGGCTTTCAAGTGTCTGAAGATTATCGTATCGATATATTTTTCTAAACGTCATAGATCGACGTGCACCTTGGTAGTATATATTGTTGTTTTGAGTATTTAAATAAAAGTAAACAGACAATTAGTAACAGTTATTAATTAATCAACCAATTTTAATACAAAACCGCCTGAATGTCTTGCCATTAACCTACTTCAATTGATTATGTTTTCGTTTATCGCGATCTTTGACTACGAAGGCTGTAACTGTAAGGAAAGTCTTGGTCAATCACGTGCATTTCGAAATCCGTAAATCAATTATAATATTAATTAGCGGTTGTGAAAGAAAACAATGTATGTCCATACGAGTGTATATACGAGTATTATTTATTTTGTTGTAGTAAGAAAGTTTTAGTTAACTGGGGTAAAACTCACTGAGGCTTAATTGTGAATACTCGTAAGAATACAATTTGAATACAAGTACGTAGGTACAAGGTGCGTAGGTGCGTATACATACAAGATTTTGCAATAAGGCCGGTGATATTGATATTCCTTAGTGATATTTTAGTAAGTACCTAAATACAATTTATAATATAGGTCCAACTAGCGTTAAGTAGCACTTGTAAAAATGAAGTTATTGAATTCGATAAGACTGTGTTTTTATTTACTTACTGTGAGAACACTAATATACGTAAACACAAGTGTCCGTATCTCGACATTTTATACCTACTCTCGACATTGTGTCATAAAGAGTAACGTTCACATCACTATGTATTTTCGCGCGTAATACGTATTCCAAATAAGCGCAATAAATATTCAACCATTGGCTTACATATAAGCTTAACATTAGACCAAGGCAGAGTCTTCTGTCTTACTTGATTCACTAAGTCTGATATTTCCTACAAAATTTAAAGATGGGTAGACCTTATTAACCTTAAATACGAGAATACAATAAATGTCAAACTTTCTCCATCAGTCAAAAATGAAAATACGAATTGTGTGCGATATTTTTGAAACCGATTTTGCTATCGATTCGCTGGTACTTGATTTTCTTGAACAATTTTATGTAATAAAATGTTGTAATATAAACAAATAAAGGCAAGATATGAAATAGTATCGCATATTTTGTATACATGATGTATTTGAACGAGTTTTGAATCCATACATAGCACATACAGACATTTTGACGGAGCTTGTTACGGGTACATAACGATTACAAGACTGCGAAGAATCGATTAATGAAATAGTTTTTATAAACAGGTTTGGTCAATGTACAAATTCTTGGCCAAAGTCTTTGGCAGAGGGGAAACGATATGAAGCCGACTCCATTACTAAATCCTCAAAGGGCTTACCGCACTCACTCGTCTCAGACAACGATGCCAAAATAAATTGTAATGAATTCATCATGTTCTGTTCCAACTAACAATATTACGTATTTACGTCACCGGTTTACCATCCGAACAGTAACGGAATGGATAATGTTCTGTAAAAACTGGCAAAAAAAAGTTGAAATGTATTTTTCAGTACAGTCGAAGACAAAATAAGGGGTATACAAAAACGTTCAAAAATATGTCCCAGTGCACTCTAATTCTGTGTAATAAGAACGTCGTAACATATTTATGAACGGATTCTTTCGATACTTATTTTTGCACTTGACTGTACAGATGGCGCTTTTTTTATGCGCTAGTGGGAGAAGTGGTTCATTTTTACGGCAGGTCGAAATCTTCGGAGGGCCACATGTACTGAAAAACGTCGTACGATACACGTGCGAAAGCGAAATTCGTAACTCGTGTCGATTTAAAACACTCCCTTCGGTCGTGCTTTAATTTATCTTAACTCGTTTCGAACTTCATGTTTTTCGCACTTGTATCGTAATGTACTATTAAGAGAAAATTCAAAATTAGATTTAGTACACGATAAGTGATTAGGGTACTTATTTGAATACAGAAATACTATTCACTGCACCACGAGCGAAACTCCTGCAAAGTTAAAGTTTGGACGAAAACGGAGCCGCCGACGGCAGCGGCCGCACAGCTCGTGCCGCGACATCAGTTTCGCCCGAGGCAACCAGTAGATTATAATATTAGATGAGTCATCATCATCAGCCTATGATAGTCCACTGCTGGACGTAGGCCTCTCCTATTAACTATGCGTATAAACGCATTAGGAGGTAAATGCCCATAATCGCCACGCTGGGCAAGCGGATTGGCGATCGCAGTAATGTGTCCACTATGATGACGCTGCTGCCCATCATCAATATTTATCAAATAGTGGTCACTGACACTTCAATCCCTTAGTCGACTCTTACGACACCCGCAGGAGGAGTTGGGGTGGTGACAAATGTATTCTTACTGCTGTCACCACACGGCCATTAGATGAGTAGTAAATTAAAAATAATGTAATTTAGCATGAATTCATTTTATTCGTTTGTTAACAGGGTTTAAGACTAGTGTGGGAGGGATGACATATGTATACGCGAATACCTACATATACACGTATCCATACGCTACTGCGTTAGCGCATCGACCCTGTCTAACCAACAGTAATAAATCAGCTATTGCATTTACTTTTAAAAAGCGGTATTACACGACGCGATCCGGGTTCGATCAATCGCATGACGACTGAGATAAGCAAGGTTCACTCGGTGATCGGGTGCAACGGATTGCACCGTATAATTCTGCTTTTTAAATGTTAATTTGTGTATCTAGATACTGTAAATTATATAATTTAAATAAATACAACTGCAAAATTTAGCCAATTATTGTTTTTCTTATATTTGTATTACTTACAGAATTATTGGCTAAAATCCAAGACGCCGAGTCTCAAACCCATGTCAAAAAAAAACTTGGCGGCACTTGGCGGCCTACACCGGCAACTACAACTAGGTACTAAACGGCCGTTTTTAGGCACGCAACGACAAAATTTCATTGCATGTTTGAGAAAATGAATGATAATCGTCGGGGATAGTGCAATACCGCGTAACTAGCAAAACAGATAGAGTTAAAATATCAAACAGATGACACTCAAATTGATCCTAATTGAATTTGTTAGTCACGCGGTATTGCACAATCCCCGACTATATGCAACGATGCAGGTGAATTCTGATTCATGTGCTGTGTGAGAAATATCTAGAACCATAGAAATTCTAGAACGTTCTAGTCGGCGGTTGCCACGAAGAGGGCCACGGCGTTCAGAACCGCCGTGTCGCGCGGGAGAGAGGGGTGCAGCGGGGCGCGGGCGGTGAATATCACTTGTTCGCGAGCTTCGTTGTTGTACACTGGGATCTCGAACGTGGATGGACTTAGGGTGGATTCCTGTGAAAAACGAGTGAGGTAAGTTTAATGCAAAATATGTGACGTTTTCTATCAAAAGGAATTTTATCATCGACGACACTTAGGTATGTCGTTGTCAACGCTTCGCAAATTAGAAATGCGACGTCGCATGACGTAAGCTACAGACGTCCTTCAAATTCTGTTTTCTTTTTTGTTATCCTGGTCCATACTGAACAAACCGCCCCGCGAGGGAATAGTAAGCACGGGCGATCGTATAGGTATACACGAGGCTCGTCCGCAATGACTGAGCTACCCCGCGCGGCAATTTTCTCACGAGGCGCGTTTTTGTCTGTGGACCCGGCTAAATAAACGAATAAAGTAAAATATCAAAAATGTACACTTAATTCCAGGATGTTCGTTGGTCGTTGGCACACTTCGGACAATGGCGATAAAATGTATGAAATTAACGAGTTGGTTGGGTTGGAGTTGGATGGAGTTGGAGAGGGCAATGGTCGGGGTTTCTCTGCGAGATCGCATCAGGAATGACGAGATCCGCAGAAGAACGAAAGTGACTGACATAACCCGAAGAATCGCCAGGTTGAATTGGCAGTGGGCTGGCCATATTGCCCGGAGGACCGTTGACCGGTGGGGTCGGCGTGTTCTCGAGTGGCGACCACGCACTGGACGGCGCAGCGTGGGAAGGCCCCCTACAAGATGGAGCGACGACCTGGTAAAGGTTGCGGATGTCCAATGGATGCGGACAGCTCACGACCGATGTTTGTGGAACTCTCTGGGGGAGGCCTAAGTCCAGCAGTGGACGTCAATTGGCTGATGATGATGATGATGAAACGAGTTGGTGAACATAGCAGCCCCGCCGCGGCTAGTGTCGCCGGTACCTGGTGCAGCAGAAGGCGCGGCGCGGGCGCGTGCGGCGCGGAGTGGGCCGCGCACGGCAGCAGCGCCCGCGCTGATGGCTCCGGCCGCGCACGCCAGCAGCCCCGCCGCGGCTAGTGTCACCGGTACCTGGTGCAGCAGAAGGCGCGGCGCGGGCGCGTGCGGCGCGGAGTGGGCCGCGCACGGCAGCAGCGCCCGCGCTGATGGCTCCGGCCGCGCACGCCAGCAGCCCCGCCGCGGCTAGTGTCACCGGTACCTGGTGCAGCAGCAGGCGCGGCGCGGGCGCGTGCGGCGCGGAGTGGGCCGCGCACGGCAGCAGCGCCCGCGCTGATGGCTCCGGCCGCGCACGGCAGCAGCCCCGCCGCGGCTAGTGTCGCCGGTACCTGGTGCAGCAGCAGGCGCGGCGCGGGCGCGTGCGGCGCGGAGTGGGCCGCGCACGGCAGCAGCGCCCGCGCTGATGGCTCCGGCCGCGCACGGCAGCAGCCCCGCCGCGGCTAGTGTCGCCGGTACCTGGTGCAGCAGCAGGCGCGGCGCGGGCGCGTGCGGCGCGGAGTGGGCCGCGCACGGCAGCAGCGCCCGCGCTGATGGCTCCGGCCGCGCCCGCCAGCAGCCCCGCCGCGGCTAGTGTCGCCGGTACCTGGTGCAGCAGGCGCGGCGCGGAGTGGGCCGCGCACGGCAGCAGCCCCGCCGCGGCTAGTGTCGCCGGTACCTGGTGCAGCAGCAGGCGCGGCGCGGGCGCGTGCGGCGCGGAATGGGCCGCGCACGGCAGCAGCGCCCGCGCTGATGGCTCCCAGCGCGCACCGGCCAGCCGCAGCCCAACCACTATCAGTCCTTCTGCGGCATCACCGTCGCCGTCTGGTAACAAAATAAATTAAAAAGAAACTTTATAAGCTCATCATCAAACATGTGGTTATGATTGAAACAAAGAAAACCCAGCCCGCACAGCAACCCTGCCCAGAGTGCCACGTGTGGTACATACCGGCGGGGTCCCATGTAACGTGCAGCGCCAGCGTATGGGGATCAAAATATGCCAAAAATATGTGCAAAGCTCGTTCCCAGGATCCTAAGTGATGACCAAAAGATCATAAAGATCATCGTCAATTTGCCTGAAGATTGTGGACAAAATCGAACAGCGCGGGAGAAATGAGATGAAATGGATTATTACTGGCGATGAATTGTGGGTCTTCCAGTACAAACAGCAACACTCCTAACGGACCATTAAAGACAGAGCAGAGAGAAAATGAAAGAGATAAATATAGTTATATTATGTCAACTTCAAATTAAATAATACACGGGAATGTTGATCGTTCGCACTGTTCGCAACTTGGTCGAATAATACAAATCGGGTTCCGAAATCTTACGAGACTAGTATCACGACTTCGGCCGAACTCTGCTGACCAATGGGGCGAGCATTGCTACGGTTAACCAATGATCGCTCGCGGTTTCTTCAGAAGGTGACATTACCATGGTTACGTAATAACAAAAACGTTTAACCAATGATTGATTACGAATTTTCCGGAAGCTGACGTTACTATAGTTACGTTATAATATATAACATCCGCTTTAGTCCTGGACACGTCAATCTAACTTCAGAGCCGGTAATTTGACTGCTAAGCTGCTATGTAGAAATTTTCGTTCATTTTCCTTTCAACGGCTGTCACTGTCAGATATTTTTTCAAAGTTAGAATTTCAGCCAGAAACTATCAAGTCTCTATTAAACATTTGTATGGCTACTGACAGATTAAAGGATTATAGGTAGACTGTCAAACGTATATCTACCATATTTCCACAAAGGTTACATAAGTATTCAACTAACGTCAACTAAGAGATGTGATGAATTATAATAAAGACAGCAATAGCATTTGTCTCTGTCAAAGAAAAAATATCCTCGTAAGGCCCACCATACTATTTTCTTTAAATCTTATTTTGAACCTTGCCTTGTAAGGAATAGTGGTGAACTTCGTTTGTTTGAGAAAACGACCAAACAAAGTAATTGCGACTTTATTAAGTTTATAAAAGGTTTAAATTTCATTGAATTGGAGTGTACATTGTAATGTACATTGGGCCTTACAAGGATATGCATAATGGGTATGTGTATCACGAGTGTATTACTCTCCCTTCTTCAACCGGTCTGTTATGAATGTCTCCTGTGTAACCACATTTTGGTCCAACCAACTTGGCACTAAGAAAAGGCGGCAAATTCAAATTTTGTATATTTGGCTTACGTAAAGTATTCAACTAACGTCAACTAAGAGATGTGATGAATTATAATAAAGACAGCAATAGCATTTGTCTCTGTCAATGAAAAAAATAATTTAACATTGCCCGATAACATGGCTATTTGTAAAAATATCTTGACTTGGAAAAATACGTCGCCTAAAAATACCTTGCCTCGTCAGATAAATCATGAAATCCGATTTGAAGAAACCGTGATTAAATTACTAAACGGTTTTAGACAAATCTATGAAGAACTGTCGTTATCCAGTTTCCACAAGGAACAACGACATCTAGCGTCTAATCATGGCCGATAGCTAATTCTTAATTTTCGTAGACGAAGGAATTTTTATTATGACAACTAGTTTTCAAATACTGAAATTTTGACGCAACAAAGATTCGATGACATATCATCGGGGACCATCGGAAATGTCGCGATCGTGCCTACTAACGAAAAATACCGAACCCATAATATTACACGACCAAATTGCATCCTTTGCCAAGTGGTTCAACATTCCTATGTAACTGACACGTGACTGTAAGTGTGATTCTCTTTCATGCAATATTTCCAATTTCTGAAGTGTATACCTAGCTGTGTTGCTGTTTGTACCTATGACAGTTCGGTCTAGGCGGCCGCGCCTAACGATCGTTGTCGCGCGGAGCGCGAAACGCCATACAAAAGTCGGTATGTATCAACATTTCATTAGTAATGTCAATCTATATTTTGGAGTGTGGTAACACCACTCTTGTCTTTGACTAACTTTTTTCTGGTTGATACGGTGAAAAAAGGAAATGGCGGGAAAGAGTGGCGGCGGACACGAAACCAAAAGGTAAAAGGAGGAGAGAAAAGTACATGTTAGGAGCTACGAGCTCCTAGGAGGCCCAGACCCCATTAGAGAACAACTCAGGTGAGTGTTTGATTGCAATATTATCTTGTCGACATAAACGTGCATCATAAGGTGGAAAGATGAGGAGACGGTTGAATCATATCGTACTTTCCGTTGTGTAGTAGTCCAATCTTGCAGTGCACAGCACACATGGTAGTCAAGGACATTGGACAGGGAAGCCCGAAGCTCCCATGTATAAGAGGTGTGTCCGGGAACACACAGGGCACGGTCGACTGAGTTGGAGCAACCGTGGCGAGACTATGGGGAAGGTGGAGGTCTCCGGGGGGGCATAGCCCCCCCGTCTGGCTAAGTGACTGATGTGAAAAATAAGACTAGAGTCACCAGGGACATGCCCTGTCTAGACCAGAGCAAGTCGACCGTTGCCCAACTGCAGGTGCATAGCCATCAATAGTTATGAGAGTCCCTTGCATATAATGTGGGTTGCAACCATAAAGGGATAAGAGATGGAAAGGCACCAGGTTAAACCGAATCAAGCATGATAGTGACATAGTCACAAGAGAGAGGCAAGACCTCATTTTATCCGTATATACATAACTAAGTAAAGAGTGGAATTAATTGGTCGACTCATCTTTCCATTCTAATGAGATCTTATGTGTAATTAGTATACTTATGTCGCCCACACGTGTATGTGATATTTCATTCATTCAATGTATGGGGGACGACATTTTGGTGGAGATGCTGGGATATTGATATAAATGAGCTAAAGCACAAGGTTCATTTTATCAAAATCACTAATAAAACGAAGAACTTTATCATGCTTGATTGATGTTAATGAATAATTATTATGTATTGTGTATTAATAAAGAAACGAAACTGAGTACTATTACTACTTATTTTTAATATTAAGAAATGTTGACGATTTGTACTTATTACTGTATATTTAGGTAGCGAGTGTATCTGAAGCTTAAGTTATCGATAGTAAATCGTGCATAGTACGCATTATGTTTTAAACCCATTTCGATTGTCTATGGTTTTAGTGCGGCGCAATCGGTTTTTATCGAATCGAAAGAGCGATACTTGAGACGTAACTAATGTTTCAATGATATTAATGGTGATGATTTTTATTATTAATCATTAATCTTATTAAGTATTAATATTATTCTCAAATAAACGATAAGTTGTCTGATGATGAGATTCTAGTTTTTACTAATTGAACGAACGAATGGATAAAATCGGTGAAATGTAAGTCAAGCGTACAACACTACAATAAGATTTCGAATTACCGCCGATTTTGTAGTTTGATGGTCGTGATGTGAAAATTTTCAACTTGATGAAAATGTTTCAAACTTGTTTAAAATTGAAAATATCGATTGAAAATAAACAAAAGTAGTGTTTTTAAAGGATATATTTGATTGTGTCAGTGCTAATAGACTATTAGTAGCGGAAATATATCACGGATCAAGGTAAATATAACTGCATCATGAGTTCATGATTTACGAGCACGAGGTAATGACGCTTTGCTGTATTCTACGATAGGAATAGTAAATGTTGTTTTATAAAATTTCAGTTCGTAAAGGGACAATGGATGACATACTAAAGAGTATTGTCATAATGAGGCAGGACAAGTTAAGTGCTTACATAGAAAGCATAAAGTCAACGGAAGAAGGCAACCTCATTATCGAATGCGCAGCTACTACCATCCATCAATTAAAATCTCTTATCGAGAAACTTGAGAAGGAAGTAAGACATTATTCGTCTACATCAGTAAGCCCAAATCCTGATACAGTCACAGCTGCCATGGAGCTCCAACTAAAGGCAGAAGATTTAATCATGAATATAGAGTCTTCCATGGCAAAAGTGACAGAAACAGTGGAGGAAAGAAAAATAAACATTAAACTACCGAAATTGCAATTGCCTAAATTTAGCGGGGACCAGTTGAGATGGTCGGAATTTTGGGATCGATTTGTATCGAACATCGACAACCAACCTATGGCCGAGGCTGACAAATTGAACTACCTCTTAAGTAGTCTAGAAGGTGAAGCGTTGGAAGCCGTAGCTGGTATCACCATCACAAACCGTAACTATGCCATTGCAATTGAAACTCTCAAGTCAAGGTATGGGTGTAACGATGCGCTAATTGATGTACACTACACTGCGATAACCAATTTGGGACGTGCAGAGTATACATCAATTAGTTGTAGGCGTACATTAGATGAGGTTGAGCGACACCTGCGGGTACTGGAGAAGCTAGGTGAAGATACAACCGGAAACCATTTACGTGCATCTATACTTTCCAAATTCCCGGAACAGGTCCTGCACCAGTACCACCTCACACCCCAACAGTCGGATAATTCCACCACAACAGTAAGACGAATTCTAAAAGATATAGTAGTAGCCATGGAGAAGGCGCAGACCCAGCCTATTCCGAAGATATTAGAACCCAAACAAGATTTAATTACAACCGAGGTCCTCCAAACAAGGGCTGAGCACCCGGTATCCAAATTCAGACAAAGAAAAGATTTAAAACGTAAGGCAGCCAGTCTTGGTAAAAATATACCACTAAAGAAAAGCCGTTTACCTTGCATCTTTTGTAAACTCCAGAACCACAGTAGTGCTGACTGTAGGAAGTTTAGTGATATTGATTCGAGGAAAAAACAGTTGTCTGGCAGATGTTACAAATGCCTAAAACGAAACCATAATACTGATCAGTGTCACAGAAAGATAAAATGCTATAGATGTGGCGAGGGACACCTTCAGCTTCTGTGCCCAAAACCAAAAGGTGAGGTAAATGCTCCTGTTAGCGGACATTCCATGGTTAACTGCTATATTGCAAATAAAATGAAATACAATTTTTTACAGACGGCAGTGGCACAAGTCTTCAACCTCAACAATAGTCAAACAACTAAACTTAAGTGCAGACTTGTTTTAGACAGCGGCTCACAAAGAAGTTACATTACTGCAAGGATTGCCTCAAAATTACAGCTATTACCAGATAGTGAGGAACGACTCTTGGTGTTCACATTTGGAGAATCTATCCCTAAGGAGATGTTGAGTCCTTCAGTAGACATTATGATAGAAACCAAACGTGGCATCGAAAAACAAGTAAGAGTAAATATTGTTACACATATTACAGAAAAATTACCAATAGCTAAATTTGAACACTCAATGGTGGATCTAGTGGCTGATGATGATTCTGTTGGAAAAAATGTGGACCTCCTAATAGGGAATGATTATTATGAAGGTTTCAGACGTCATGCAAGGATTCATCTTGAAGAAAATCTTTATTTGATTGATACCGATTTTGGTTGGCTGTACTCTGGAGGGGCAGATCGTAAATGCAATACTGTTGAAGAGAATATTTTAACTGTGAATACTTACTGCCACTGTCATAATTCAAGTTGCCCTTATTTCACTGAACCGGACTTGCCTCTTAGAAACATAGATATTAAGTTTCTATGGTCTCTCGAATGTATTGGCATAAATGATTCTCCCAAAGCCACTAGACAAGAGGAAGCAGTAAAACACTTCAATGACACCATACAATACAAAAACGGACGTTATGAAGTGACATGGCCATGGATAGAATACCCTCCTCAGCTTCCTGTAAATTTTGGAATGGCATTGGGGAGATTAAAGAGTTTAGTCAATAGATTAGATTCAACCATGCTACAAGAATATGATGACATTCTCAAGGAACAGCTAAACGGAAATATTATTGAAATAGTTGATCCACATATAAATGAAGTGGGACACCCTGTACATTATCTTGCTCATCATATTGTAAAAAATGAAGGGAAACGTGGAAGAATTGTTTACGACGCTTCTATGAGAGGAATGGGCATGAAGAGCCTCAATGAATGTCTCTATAGTGGACCCTCTATGCTTGAGGATCTCACTGCCCTTCTTCTGAAATTCAGGACAAAGAAAATAGGAATTGTTGCCGACATAGAGAAGGCATTCCTACAGGTGGGACTTCAGGAGAGAGACCGTGAGGTGACAAGGTTCTTATGGGTCAAAGACATCACAAAAGAGATAACGGGAGAGAACCTGTTATACTTGCGTTTTTGCAGGGTTCCATTTGGCATAATTTCAAGTCCATTTCTTCTGACAGCCACTATTAGATACCACATGTCGCAAACGGATGGAAGCTTACTGAAAGAGATAGCTAATAATTGTTACGTAGACAACCTGGTAACGGGAGCAAACTCAGTACAAGAGGCCCAAGAAATTTATGAAAGAACAAGAGAAACTCTTGGGCAAATATCTATGAACATGAGAGATTGGTTGTCTAATAACAAGGAATTCCTGAGCCTTATACCTTCAGAACAGCAAGCAAAACATGACAACACAGTTAAAATTCTCGGATTATCATGGGATGTGAAGCAAGACACCTTGAAATTGAAAATTACCGATCAACACTTTGACAGAGAGGCAACAATCAATACTAAGAGAAAGGTTCTTAGTACTTTAGCTCGGATATATGATCCCTGCGGATTCATTTGTCCATTAACATTACCCTTGAAGATTCTGTTTAGGAATATCTGCGAACAAAAGCATAAATGGGACACCAATCTACCTGATGACCTGATGCAGTCAATGCAGGAGATATTGGATACATTAATAACGGCTGTGAACCTAAATATACCGAGATGTGTCAATGTCAGTCCAGAATTAGAGACAAAGTACGAGTTAAATTGTTTTTCTGACGCTTCAAAGGCTGGATATGCTGCGGTAATCTACCTTACAGCAAAAAATAACCAAGGAACGTTAGTGTCGTTCTTGATGGGGAAATCAAGAATAGCTAAAGGTGAAGACGCCAGTAAGCTTCATATTCCGAAATTGGAGTTACTTGGTTTACTTATAGCAAGTAGACTTTTGAAATATGTTAGAGAAAACCTATCTCTTCCAATAAGTAAAGAAATGCTGTGGACTGATAGTTTAGTCGTTCATGGATGGATGAGGTCAGACAAATTGTTACCACCCTTTGTAACAAACAGGGTAGAAGAGATTAAGAGAAATCAAATGGACGCAGAGTTATACTATATTAACACGAAGATGAATCCAGCTGATGTTGCCACAAGACCTGATAGATGGAGTCAATCCAAAGAACTTTGGTTCAATGGCCCAACTTTCCTTAGAGAGGACGAAACAACATGGCCAACAGATCGGCATTATAAAAATCACATGACCGTCCTTTCTGTTGTGGAGGGCTTGGACAAGAGTGTACATAACAGTATACCTGAAACTCATGATGATCCAGGAAATGAACTAGAAACTGTGCAAAACAATGATGACCAGCAGATGGAAATTGGCGATCAAGTTGAACAGATAAATAACAATAGTTTAAATAATGCCATGCCAGAAAACACCTCAGTAGAAGATGTACCACTTTCATTGGACTCTGCAAATAATACTGTAGCAGAAATAAAGAGACTGCAAAAGGTTCATTTTGCGAATGAGATGGCAGGTAAACTGACACACTTGTCCAGAAACCTTGGGCTGTTTCTAGATGTGGATGGTGTACTGAGGTGTCAGGGACGGATGGTCAACACCACATGGGATTATGACATGAAACATCCTATATTGCTTCCCAGAGATTGCGAATTTACAAATAAAATAATTAAAGTGGTTCATGAAAGTAATTACCATGTTGGCACTACACACACTCTTAGCCTTATTAGAGAAAAATACTGGATACCACAGGGTAGACGTCAGGTGGAACGAGTGATCTCAAGATGCCAGCGGTGTATCAAACATGGCGGCGGACCTTATCGCTTACCAACTGCGCCTGATCTACCCACTGAAAGAGTGAACTATAGCACACCATTCACATATTGTGGTATAGATTATTTCGGTCCACTCTATGTAAATACAGAAACTGGCAAACAAAAGAGATGGGTTGCTTTATTCACTTGTTTAGCTGTTCGAGCTATTCACCTAGAAATTGTTAACGACCTGACAGCCGAAGAATGCCTCCTCGCACTTCGGAGATTTACTGCTACTAGAAACACACCACATAGATTATATTCAGACAATGCTACATGTTTCAAACTAACTGCAGAAGTAGTCAGCAAACCATATTGCATAGAGAGAGGCATTGAATGGCGATTTATACCTCAGCTAGCTCCGTGGCATGGTGGATTTTACGAACGACTGATAGGTGTAGTGAAACATTCTCTAAAACGCACTCTAGAAAAACACCTTCTTGGAGATAGCAAGTTGTTGACTGTGCTAAAGGAGATAGAAGCAGTTGTCAATTCCAGACCACTTACCAAAATTGGAACCGAAGTGATCCATATATTAAGACCAGCTGATTTCCTAAGTCTAGGAAAATGCTTAACTTTGACCCCAGCAACTAACAGCGTTGGTACAGTGGAGAAGTCGAAACTTCAAGTCAACCTCATAGAGAGCTGGAAAAGGGGACTGATAATAATGGAAGAATTTAAAAAGATATTCATGGCACAGTACCTGACTAGTCTGAGAGAGAGGTACCAGAACTCTCCTAAACAACCAAGAATTGTTTCTGATAATGAACCAAAATTAGGAGACATTGTTCAAATAAAGTCAGATCTAAAAAACCGCGAGTTGTGGAAGGTTGGGAAAATAGCAGAACTAATAAGGAGCGCAGATGGCAAACATAGGGTCGCTAAAGTTAAAGTTGGCGACTCCGTTATGACTCGATCTGTGGGTCATCTGTACCCGCTGGAGACGGAAGACAAATATGGTTTCACACAAACAGAAATGGAACCAACGGCATCACATCTTGACAAGCCTGTTGAGTTTCTGGATATGGATGCTGCCCCATACGGAGGCAATAGTATACCATCAACACTGTCTGATCCAGTACCTGAGAATCCTGGTGAGGTAGTAGCTGCAGAGGAAGTAATGGATATGCGAGAACATGATTCAGCATTGATGGACACAGATTCATCAAAACCTAAAGAAGCCGCTTCCAACCCTTGCAATGTACAGTCAGAGAGTAGAATTAAAAGAGACGCTGCTATTCGTGCCAGAGAGAAAATCCTGGAGTGGACGCGTCACCTGCTCACAATACTGCATTAGGACTCCCCTTTGCTCGTGGGAGTGTCGCGCGGAGCGCGAAACGCCATACAAAAGTCGGTATGTATCAACATTTCATTAGTAATGTCAATCTATATTTTGGAGTGTGGTAACACCACTCTTGTCTTTGACTAACTTTTTTCTGGTTGATACGGTGAAAAAAGGAAATGGCGGGAAAGAGTGGCGGCGGACACGAAACCAAAAGGTAAAAGGAGGAGAGAAAAGTACATGTTAGGAGCTACGAGCTCCTAGGAGGCCCAGACCCCATTAGAGAACAACTCAGGTGAGTGTTTGATTGCAATACTCGTATTATCTTGTCGACATAAACGTGCATCATAAGGTGGAAAGATGAGGAGACGGTTGAATCATATCGTACTTTCCGTTGTGTAGTAGTCCAATCTTGCAGTGCACAGCACACATGGTAGTCAAGGACATTGGACAGGGAAGCCCGAAGCTCCCATGTATAAGAGGTGTGTCCGGGAACACACAGGGCACGGTCGACTGAGTTGGAGCAACCGTGGCGAGACTATGGGGAAGGTGGAGGTCTCCGGGGGGGCATAGCCCCCCCGTCTGGCTAAGTGACTGATGTGAAAAATAAGACTAGAGTCACCAGGGACATGCCCTGTCTAGACCAGAGCAAGTCGACCGTTGCCCAACTGCAGGTGCATAGCCATCAATAGTTATGAGAGTCCCTTGCATATAATGTGGGTTGCAACCATAAAGGGATAAGAGATGGAAAGGCACCAGGTTAAACCGAATCAAGCATGATAGTGACATAGTCACAAGAGAGAGGCAAGACCTCATTTTATCCGTATATACATAACTAAGTAAAGAGTGGAATTAATTGGTCGACTCATCTTTCCATTCTAATGAGATCTTATGTGTAATTAGTATACTTATGTCGCCCACACGTGTATGTGATATTTCATTCATTCAATATATGGGGGACGACAATCGTCTCACGCGCCGGTAAGCTCTCATTTCAACGCGCCATTATTTCAACGACTTTTAGTCGCGAGTGTAACTGTTAATTATCGAAGATTTTGTAATCTTTTTGCTATAAATTGTAAGACGTGCAGCCTATTAGTGACTGAAGAGGTAGAATGTGGTACCTGTCGTGGACAATTCCACTTTAATTGCATCGGTGTGCTAGAAACTACCTATCGCAAGATGAACGCCGACAGGAAGGAATCTAGGAGACTAGGAGGCAAAGTAAGCAATGGATCGAACGTGGTGGAGTGCGGCCCAAGAAAGCGCGGATGGCGAAATCTAAATAAAATTAGAACTATGATTATTGCTTTCTTTGACATCAACGGTATTGTTCACGTAGAATTTGTCCTGCCAAATCAGACCGTTGACTCCACATTTTACGTTGGTATTTTGAAACGGCTGAACAACCGTGTTTTGAAATTGCGGCCGAATCTCTAAAAGTGGGTGGATTTTGCACCAGGACAACGCACCTGCACGCATTTCCTCTGCTGTAAAAGAATATTTAGATAAGAAAAAAAGGAAAATAACGGTTCTTCCGCATCCACCGTACAGCCCTGATTTGACGCCGTTCGATTTTTTTCTTTTTACGGAAATGAAATCGTCATTAAAAGGAAATCGGTTCGATGATATTAAGGACATCCAGAGGAATACGAGGCGAGTTTTAAAAGCCATTAGTAAAGAAGAATATCAGCAGTGCTTTGACAATTGGGTCAAACGGCGGCAGAGGTGTACAGAACTAGCTGGTGACTATTGTGAAGGAATTTGATCCCGCATTATGTGGTGCAAACATACTCAATTTAAGTGTTTCTAATGAAATCGTTTTAAACAAAACAGCATTCATACATGTAGTAGTTAACGAACATTAGTAAATGGGTATTAAATGGATTAATATTAATGTTTGTTTCATTTAATTGGAGGAATAGAGCTTCCTAAGGCGGAACGACCGAAAAAATCTGGTAGCTTTTTGCGTCCCTTTCTCAGCCGTCTGCCAAAAAAGTACCTATAATGGTAGATTTCAATCTGACTTAACAACGGAGATCCCATGTACCTAGTGTCAAAAAATAGTCGCCATCTGTAAAACCAATATCAAGAATACCTATGCAAAATGCACAAATTCCTATGTGAGCTTAATCTGGACAAACAATCCAGTTATTAACTACTTTTACTTATTAGTACTTTATACTTGAGCGCGATAACATGTTTGAAGTTCCAACGCCGCCTTTAAGTACATGCGCATTTTTGCGAGCAGCTACGGGCGCGGAGTGAGGTATTGGCGAGACGCACACATGCAAATGGCCGACGGCAGCCGACCGCGTTTGTTTTGTTTACTGTTTAGTATTCATCTGTGTGTTGAAGTGAACCCTTGTGCGCTTAAAAAATGTATAGTGAAGTGACTGACAAAAATGACATCCAAGGTATGTCGTTTTATTGTATTTACGATGGTTTTTACTTAAAGCCTGTTCATTAGCGATATCGCCGCGTGCAATTTTTGCATAGAAATCGCTTTAAAATCGCCCAAGTGAATCGCTACCTAGTGTAAACAGGCTCTTAGTCCTCCAACTTTGCATTACAATCATGTTTATTTTGAGCAGAATTTGGGTATATTTTGCCGCATGGTATATTTTCGTTATTGATCAACGCTAACATGGCGGGAAATACTAAACCGTGGCGTATAAAGTACTGTTCCGATTATATTTATGAATATTGGGATGTAGATTGTCATGCTGTAGTACCTATATCCAGCGAGGAAGACGATGCATAGATGCGATTATTATATACTCACAATTAATTATTTACGATATTATGTGTTTATATTAAATATTTATAACGAGAGGTCATGAGGTCGCTTCGATTATTTTGTGCGTTCATGTTTTCCATAACCTCTGTAGTCTTAGTTTTGAGCATCAGAGAATATATTAGGAGTATTTCTGCTACTTTTCAGACACCAGTAAAGCAGCGTAAATTTAAATCATCAGTGGTGCGGTTAGAGGGATACTCTGAAAACGATTTAGTTTGTGTGCCTGACAAGTGGATCAAGTTTGATGAAAATGGGGACACTTGTATTCCGTATTTTTCAATGCCTACAACTAAAATGATATCGGAAGAATTTCGATATCGTGCCAAGCAAGGATTACCTCCAAATACTAGTTGGAAGTTACACAAATGTGTGATCCTGAAAAAATCTCGTAAGCCCATACATATTTATACATGTTTACTTGTAATTTGAATCAGTGACATAAGACATTTTGAACAGCTTTTTTTTTAGCGGTGCCCTGGCGCGCAATAAGTTTTGAAAACAAGTGTGCCAAAATGGCAAATAAAATACTGGGTCCACATCGGAGTAGAAGCGGCTCAACCCAACTATCGAGTCAAGCAGAAAGTGTTCCGTCAGATGCTAAATCCATGGTGGACGAGTTGGATTCTTTATTCGCATCAAAAATAAACACGCCTGGTAAATTATATTTTCCCATCAGCTTCTTCAGGTGGTGTTGAGGGAATTCAGCCACGTATGACATATAAGGGTCATTCGATTGGCGTAAACTTTTAAATATAATCAAAAAAATTACCTTCATTAATCGATATGTGTTTGCAGGTGAAGATGGCAGTTTAAAAGTAATAGCGGACGAGACAGACCGTACGTCACTTCGCAGTAAGTATTGGAATTATCAGATTTAAAAAAAAGTTCAAACAACATTATAACAGAATGCAGTTACACTGCTGTAAATCATACATCACTGTTCAATTGAGATCAATGAATTTTTCACATATTTTCAGCTGAGGATGTTGAGCTCGAAATAGTAATTGAAGAGTTTGCAGATAGTGTGACACCGCCTTTGCGTAAGTATCGCAATTTCGATTAAGTAAAACTGATCAACAAACATTACAACAAGATGCAGTTACACCGTGGCTTATGATATAAACGTTTTACTGTAATTAACCAGTTTTAGAAAATGCCTGCATATTTCAAATCTGTGCGTAAATCTACACATTATAATCTAGAAAGCATTCGGCCATAGGGTATTATGTTCACTCACTCATATAATTATTATGTTCACTTTAAATTCTAGATGATGGTGAACAACGAAACATGGACACGGCTACTGATCACGAGATGCAGCAACAGCAATGTCCAAACCTAGAAGTTTTGCAAGGCCAGTCAAGTCCCAACCAAGAATTCACAACAAATGACCAAAATCAAGATTCCGTTGTCCCCTTCGGTTAGTCTAATAACTTGTATTGTACATTATAAGCAATTATGGAAAATGGATGGTATCACATTTTCTTTAAGTTTTAGTGAATGAGCAAGAAATGGGAACCGCAAGTAGCGCGATAGTTGAAGGACCCCTATGTCAAGTCCCTATTTCCTGTGGTAAGTTTAATTAGATAGATTTTTAATTATAACGTTACATAATAACTCTAATACACTTTCCTGTTGACTGGCATTACCCTCTACTCTTAACGTCTTTGTTACTTTTCCCTAAATCAAATTATAACTTTCAGATGTCCCTATGGCGAAAGAAATTGCTCTCGTCGAACAAGCGAATTCGGTGGCTTCAAATAATAATATAATTACCATACCGTTGAACGGAACATTTTATAGTACGTATTATTTCCTCCAGCATTACTGTATTATTTGACTAGCTAAGATTACTATATTTACATTTTATTGTAGATAATACCGAAGGAATAACTGCAACAGTATCAGCAGAAGCACTCCAATCGCTATACAGTAAGGACAATAAAATAAATTTTCCCCTCACTAGCTCGTAAAGCGCTCGTTTATCGTTTAATACGAGCGGGTAAAAACGCTTTTTACACTCTTGTGAATAAAGTAATTTGACATTGCTCTAATTCCTATAGCCCCCTACTGCCTAGTATAAGTGGATCTGTATGACCGTAGTAAACATGCGCAATCGGAGCTCACATGTTAAATTGGACGTTCTCATGGGTAACTTTGTAAGCCATTGGCTATATTTAAGTTCCAGAAGTAACTCTATTCTACGATACGTTTCGACATTGAGTTTTAAATGGTTTCTTTTAGTTAATTTACATTTGGATGAGATTTGTAATCATATTTCCTCGCGATAGTGAGGGGAAAAAAGTTGTATTACACTTGGCGGCAAAGTTTGTTCAACTCTCGTGCCTTGAGACCTTCGCAATGCTCAAGATTCCAGTTTTTGAACCACTCGCTACGCTCGTGGCTCAATTTTGGAATCTTTCGCTAGCTCAGGTCTCAATATTGGCACGACAGTTAAACAACAACTTTGCCCCCTTGTATAATAAATAACTATTATAAAACATAACATCTCCGAGGCTATTTAAAACAAACATCCTTTTTTAGGTCATCCAAGCAACACAACGCAAACTGTGCCCCACTCACAATTAAGTCAGATATTGGAGGAAATGAAATCACTTAAACAATATGTCTTCAACTTGGATAAAAAGCTCGAAAATAAGCCTTCAATTATACCCGCGGGCCCACCAGTGGAAGAGAGAAGAAGACTTAAAAGTCGTCTGTTTTGCAGTTCCATACTACCATGCAAAACATTCGACGAATTTGAAGAGTTTGGTAAATCATTGGACCAAGATCCTGAATACCAAAGATTCTTAGTAAGTGATCATTACTTGCATAAGGATATTAGTTTACTATGACAATGATAATCTGATTTTAAACGATGTAATTTCTATTTCAGTATTATTGTGTAGAGTGTATATTTTTCCCGAACAATGCGTCAAAATGGTCCCTCACAAAAGCACTTGCATTAATATTGAGGAGATTCATGACCCAAGATCTTACCATCCAATTCACCGGCGTACGCGGGACAAAAAAAAAATCAAAAGTTTTTATAGAAACCGCATTCTATAAATATTTAAAAGGTAAAATAAATATGACTAAAACTCTCCTACTAATGAATTTTTGTTTAACTAATATATTAATTGTAAGGGAGCGTACATTTTATGCCGGTTTCGTTATAATGACGTATCCATGTAAACATACAGGATGTTTCAAAAAACGTAGTGACTCGACTTTGTAACCGTGAACGTAGTGACTTTTAATTGATTTTATTTTTAATTCTAGGCCACAACAACGTGACTCAACTTTGATTATAAGTAACGTAATAGTTTCTGATATAAAAAAATGGGTAAAAGACAAAATGCTTTATTTGTAATACACGGTGCTCGCGAGCATTGTGAAAGATTTTAACTATGAATTATAGACATCAAAATAAACAAAAAATATTATGAGAACTAATGTCAAATTTAACCAAAAAAAATTTTTTTTTTTTTTTAACGCTTTTTGAATACTTTTAAAAATTTCCAATACTTTTTATCATAACAACAATTTATTGAAAAGTATTTTTTAAATGTTTTTTTTAGGGAGAGGTTTTTTCGTCACGTCGTTATTTTTGATTGTCAGGCAAAAGGTGTGGTAATATTAGAACCTTTGAGGATTTAGTAATGGAGTCGGCTTCATATCGTTTCCCCTCTGCCAAAGACTTTGGCCAAGAATTTGTACATTGACCAAACCTGTTTATAAAAACAATTTCATTAATCGATTCTTCGCAGTCTTGTAATCGTTATGTACCCGTAACAAGCTCCGTCAAAATGCCTGTATGTGCTATGTATGGATTCAAAACTCGTTCAAATACATCATGTCTACAAAATATGCGATACCATTTCATATCTTGCCTTTATTTGTTTATATTACAACATTTTATTACATAAAATTGTTTAAGAAAATCAAGTACCAGGGAATCGATAGCAAAATCGGTTTCAAAAATATCGCACACAATTCGTATTTTCATTTTTGACTGATGGAGAAAGTTTGACATTTATTGTATTCTCGTATTTAAGGTTAATAAGGTCTACCCATCTTTAAATTTTGTAGGAAATATCAGACTTGGTGAATCAAGTAAGACAGAAGACTCTGCCTTGGTCTAATATTAAGCTTATATGTAAGCCAATAAGGTTGAATATTTATTGCGCTTATTTGGAATACGTATTACGCGCGAAAATACATAGTGATGTGAACGTTACTCTTTATGACACAATGTCGAGAGTAGGTATAAAATGTCGAGATACGGAAACTTGTGTTTACGTATATTAGTGTTCTCACAGTAAGTAAATAAAAACACAGTCTTATCGAATTCAATAACTTCATTTTTACAAGTGCTACTTAACGCTAGTTGGACCTATATTATAAATTGTATTTAGGTACTTACTAAAATACTTCGAGAAAGAGGTCAATCGTCGAATCCGACTCGGTTGGGCAGCGTTCGGGAAGCTACGACACATATTTTCGTCCAATATTCCGCAGTGTTTGAAGACGAAAGTCTTTAATCAGTGTGTGTTGCCAGTGATGACATACGGTA
This sequence comes from Thaumatotibia leucotreta, assembly GCA_025490895.1. NCBI lineage: Eukaryota > Metazoa > Arthropoda > Insecta > Lepidoptera > Tortricidae > Thaumatotibia > Thaumatotibia leucotreta. The sequence goes on from JALPQI010004582.1 coordinate 42,127, forward strand.
CTGAAACGTGGCCGCTTACAATGGGTCTCATAAGAAGGCTCAAAGTCACCCAAAGGGCAATGGAGAGGGCTATGTTAGGAGTCTCTCTGCGTGATCGGATTAAAAATGAGACCATCCGCTGCAGAACCAAAGTAACCGAAATAGCTCTCCGAATAGCTAAACTGAAGTGGCAGTGGGCGGGGCACATTGCGCGTAGAACCGATGGCCGTTGGGGCGGGAAGGTTCTTGAGTGGCGGCCACGTACCGGAAGGCGTAGCGTGGGTAGGCCCCCCACAAGGTGGACCGATGACCTGGTGAAGGTCGCAGGAGTCCGCTGGATGCGGGTGGCGCAGGACCGGTCATTGTGGCAATCTTTGGGGGAGGCCTATGTTCAGCAGTGGACGTCTTTCGGCTGATATGATGATGACTTACTAAAATATCACTAAGGAATATCAATATCACCGGCCTTATTGCAAAAACTTGTATGTATACGCACCTACGCACCTTGTACCTACGCACTTGTATTCAAATTGTATCCTTACGAGTATTCAAAATTAAGCCTCACTAGCCTTAATAGTGAGTTTTACCCCAGCTAACTAAAACTTTCTTACTACAACAAAATAAATAATACTCGTATATACACTCGTATGGACATAAGTACATTGTTTTCTTTCACAACCGCTAATTAATATTATTTATTAAATATTATAATTGATTTACGGATTTCGAAATGCACGTGATTGACCGAGACTTTCCTTACAGTTACAGCCTTCGTAGTCAAAGATCGCGATAAACGAAAACATAATCAATAGGCTACTTGACCCATTTTTAAAGTTTGTCGTATATTATTAATCAATATCTGATTAACGGAAAAAAAATATAAAAATATTTTTTCACGACCTACAAAACCGCATAATTATAACTTAAAATTTAAACTTTCGTTACCGCGCGAAAACGAAACTAGCCATGTTAATGCTTAGATTATCTGTGGTGTGACGTCACTCAAACCGAAAACAAACATTTAACATGTCACTTATGTTATGTCAATGTCACAGCAAAGCTACATGGTCTACATGCCTACATGTCCATGGCGAATTTCACTCGTATAAGATCCGACATGAAGTTAGTTTAAGATCCTATGACGTCACATCATGGCCGACACCGTTTTAAGAGTACGAAATAAAAAAAAATAAAACAAATTTTTCAATTAAAAATATGTACCCATCAAACACTTTTAATACACCGTAATCGAAAAATATTGATCTTTTCAATAGATACTACAGAAAATAATATTTTTTTGCACTAAATTTGATATGAGTCAAGTAGCCTATTGAAGTAGGTTAATGGCAAGACATTCAGGCGGTTTTGTATTAAAATTGGTTGATTAATTAATAACTGTTACTAATTAGTAACAGTTATTAATTAATCAACCAATCAAGAAAGTGTGTTGAGTATTGAAATAAAAGTAAACAGACAATTGTCTGTTTACTTTTATTTCAATACTCAAAACAACAATATATAGTACCAAGGTGCACGTCAATCTATGACGTTTAGAAAAATATATCGATACGATAATCTTCAGACACTTGAAAGCCATATTAATCGGTTCGATTACACCTACGTCGATAGTTTGAAATTGTGTCCGCATAGAAATTTTACTGTATTAGTGTGATAATTTAACTTAGTGTTGTGGTATTGTTTAAGTGTGCGTGAGTAGTAACGAGAAGAAGAAATGCATTTGTAGTTAGATCGTTTACATGTGTGCTACCTCGCCCCCCTCGGAAATTGGCAGAATGTTTTGTTAGGAAAGTTATAGCGATACCGTCTCCCCATACTAAATCCTCAAAGATTAGAACACATTGTGGTAGCATTGTAATCAAAAGAAGTTTTATGATGAGTTACGTCGAAAAACTTATTTCGAAAAAAGGTTAATTAGTATCTCTGGAACCAAGCCGAATCCAGGAAATTTATTATATAAATATAATAAATAAATGAATATGCTCAGGAATTCAGCATTAAAATCTTTTGGAATGCTCACTAGCACCGTGTATAATAATTATATTATTGTAAGATAACACAACAATACTCTTTATTGCTCACCACAAATAAAAGATACAAGGAAACATGTATTATGTAGGGACTATCACTCAGTTTCGCACTCTACTCGTACGTCGTCAACAAGTTGGAAAAAACAGAGGCAAAAACGTTTTAATTCAAAGCACACTTATTTCATTATCTATAACTATACATGAATTTATTTGGCACAATAATTTTATAGCATCCATTGGCATTTAGCTTCCTGATCTTATTAAATTTAGATGAAATATTGTTTCCGCATGTCTCCCATCTGTGACAAAGAGAAAACTTTGATTTGACAATGTCAGATAATATTCTTTCAATGTCAGTCTCAAGTGTCAATATCTATATATCTACTTAAACGGAAGAGGTTGATTGAACTATAGACATAAAACTAAAAATGAATACACACATTACAAATATTTGCAAAAAGGCCAATAAAATCTTAGGGTTTATTATTAGAACAGCTTCAGTATAAAATTTAGAGACCCAAAAACAATAATACTTCTTTATAATGCCTTTGTCCGAAGTAAACTGGAATATAATGCCATCGCGTGGGATCCTCGAGAAGCCAAATATAGCATTATGCTTGAGCGTGTCCAACGTAAATTTGCCAGGCATTTATATAAAAAGTATTACGGATACTACCCCACATTATTTCCGTCATCATTTGTTCTAGGAATGGTAGGTATAGAATAAATTAATAATAGATTAAATTTGGTTTAAAGATCAATGCAAAAAAATCGCAAGAAATTGTTATCGGTAGTCCTTATTTCATAAATAAGCTTTCAGACATGGTGACACCTAATATTATTTTTGATAGTATTTCTATTCCTTTCTCTTCTTCCGTCAAAAATTTGGGTATCATCATTGATCAGACGCTCTCTTGGTCCCCCCACATTGCTGCGGTGAGTCAAAAAGTTTTTGGATCTCTCCACTCTCTAAGGCGGCTGCAGAACTTCCTCCCCTTTAATACGAAATTGACGCTTGCACAGTCGCTCCTGCTTCCCCTCCTGGACTATGGTGACGTTGCTTTCCTGGATCTTAGTGAGGAGTTACTCGACAAACTTGAGCGGTTGCAGAACGTTTGTATTAGATACATTTTTGGTCTTCGTAAGTATGATCACGTCTCTAGCTTTCGGTCCCAACTTGGTTGGCTTCCCATCCGCCAACGCAGAGATGTGCATATCCTGTCATTGCTTTTCAACATACTTTTCAATCCTGCTTCCCCCCTTACCTTACTGAAAGATTCAAGTATTTAGCAGATGGCAGTGGTCACCGTTTGCGTTCGAGTGCCAATATTACTTTAGCTTTGCCTTCTAATAAGACCCGTACATATTCTAAGTCATTCACAGTGCACGCTGTAAAGCTGTGGAATGAGCTGCCCCTGGCACTTAGGCAATCGCAGTCTGTAGCATCACTCAAGGTTAATTTGAAAAACTTCTGGATGTCCAATGTAGTTTGAATTGGTTGAATACTGTATATATATATTTATGCTTATATATGTACATATATTTATCTTTTACTTATACATATATATTTATTGTTCAGTAATGTATTTATGTATGGTTTTTATGTTTGATATAATAAAATTAGGTACTATGTATGATTTTTGTTTTCCTGTGCATGCTTGTTGTATATTGTATGTTTGTCTATCCTATCATTTTACTCTCCAACTTAATTACTCTAAGGTTAGCTGGAAGAGATCCCTTATAGGGATAAGTTCGCCTTTGTAATAACATTTTTATTATTATGTCGATTTTTTTTTATTATGTACAATAAAGTGCTTTACTACTACAACTACTAGAATCACTAGAATTAAGACATTAGCCATTCATTACTGTCTACTCGTCAGAAATCATATTGATAACCCATCCGAGCGCATAGACATCCTCATCCCTAACAACTATACAGCTTCAGTGGGGCGCCGAGTGCGCCGCCCTAGAGACCTCCTTACTATTCCATATCACATCCGCACCCATCAAACTTCCAACGCACCCACTCACAGAGCTATAGAACTAATTAATAACGTTTTAGCTACGATTCAGGACACGGTGTTTCTGGGTGGATTTCATCAAGAAAATTTTCACCATACAAAAATTTTTTTTTCTTTTATTAATTAAATGCATAAATATGTACAGATGTAGTGATAAATGACTTGCCTTCGGAAACGTTCGTCAACGTCATGCTGTTTCAGTCTATCTCACCGAGACTGACAGTAATAGCTGTCATGCTACTTCAGTCAGACTCGGTGACACTGCCTGAAACAGCATGTGTTTACGAACGTTTCCGAAGGCAAGTAATTTCTCACTACACGTGTATCTAGAATTGTTACGTTATATTTATGAGAGTATCTTGTTACGATTCCACACTAATTTGATGAATAATTTCGAAATTATAGGCATCCAAAATATTTTACACGAGATGGTGATGACGACCATGCCATGGTTATGATTTTTTAATGGATGGCGATGATACTATGTGTATGGTAATGACGATTTACTATATCATAAGATTCATAAGGGTATTAAATCAAACAATTTTCAGTCAAATCAACAATGTATTTTCAAAGCGCCTTTGAATGTTTGTAGTTTATTCCAAACTTCCAAGCAAGTTTAGTTCCTGTCTCCTTACATTCCTGTACCAAAGAAGATTTTGTCGCTGGCTTCTTTAGCGTCTTCACTGCTGCCTGACTATCCGTGTATATGACCACGGCCCTCGTCTGCTGCACTTGCTCCTTTATGAGCCTTACGCACCGTAGTATGGCACAAACTTCTGCCTGAAACACACTCGTATACCTACCAAGTGGGACAGATACCCTTTCCCCCAATTTCGGGATAACTATGCCTAGTAGGTATGCCTGCTCCAGCTAGACCTGTGGAACTTCTTATCGAACCGTCAGTGAAGCATATAAACGTCGGATGTTCGACGTTTACCTTCCAGTTGTCCCTCTCCCCAATATGTACTCTATATTTCTTATCGAATATCTTCTTCCTCTTTATGAGGTCATTGTGAGTTACCATCATTTCCATTTTAGACAGTACCCTATCTTGTATTAGTTCGTGTCGCTTGTGTACGCAACTTCCTCTCCATTCCTTGTATGCCTTCATTCGGTACCACTGTTCCATGGCCCTCTTTTCCGCTTCTATATGTAGCGCCTTTATACCTAGTATTACCTCTAAGGCGTGTGTCGGGTTGTCCTCAACGTCCCGGTTATCAGACACGCCAGCCTCTGCACCTTTGCTAGGTACCTCTGATATTTCTTAATATGTGCTCTGTGCCACCAGACCACCGCTCCATATAGTACTCGGGAAGTATTATCGCCTTGGAGATCCATTCCAATATCCTCGACTTTAACCCTCATTTCCTTCACACCGCTCTTTTGTATTGATAGTGTTCTTATGGCTTTCGCCGTTTGTTCTTTTACATGAGTTTTGTACCTGAGCGTGCGCGTGCTACCCAGAGTTACCCCCAGATACTTTTGCTCGTTCACCAACTCCAGCTCCTTGTCATGTACCCTTATGGGCCTCATCTCTTCTATCTACCTTTTGTTAGTGAATAACACGAGCTTCGTTTTTGATGGATTTAAATCCAGTCTCTCTCTCTGCACCATTCCAGCACTTTTTGGATACTACTGGCCATTATGTCCGTTATGGTGCTTAGTACCGGTCCACGTACGACTATATAGTACTCCGTCATCGGAGTAAGCTTGCATATATAGGACCCCTTATTTTCTTCACTAATGAGTACGAGTCCACCCTGTGGGAAACCTCTTTTAGGACTAATTGACTTTTTATATTCCGCCCAGTGTCACCTTTATAGATCTACACTTGAGCAATTTCCCTATCCATAGCGCTATTGTCTTGTTGACTCCTTCTCTTCTCAGACTTTTCTCTACCGCTGAACATTTTATGATGCTTGCTACTACAAGAAAAACCAAATATGGACCAATTTACAAAAATTGTCAACTTCATACATACAGGATCATAACCATCCATTGCTTCAGTACCGGTATTGACACGCTCGGTGTTGACGATTTCACACAAAATCCTAGATTATTTTAGAACACTAATACTTAAAGCAACGTCAACGCCTCACTAGTAAGTTCCTTTAAGGTTACGTATTCCCAAGTAATTAGTTTAAATATTATTCAATTACTTGCTGTAAACCACTCGTGGATGGTTATGACGCCACAGCGTGTTAATCACGTATTGCAGTCACATTTTTATGATTTTTTTTGGTTTGAGCCCGCATAGACAAACGTGTAGGTACCTACTCGGTTCCGCTGTTTCACCTGAATTGAGGAGGCGGGCGTGGGTGCACCCGGTATATTTAGACGCACGAGTACAAAACTACCTCAACTTTGACAGTGCGCTTACGGTGTTGATGAATTGTTGGTGTTAAACTTTTAAATATTTTAAATAGTACTTACGCGATGAAGGATTTTTATCATATTTTTTTGAACGTTTAACAACAATATTTAAAAACGATTACTAAAGTAAAATTCGCAATCGTACGTTAGATTTGCGATAATTTTCAGTACAAATATGGAGGTTCAGATTTTTTTGTTAGATGGTGATGAGTTTTGACATATAAAACATTATATTAAAATGAAACTATTTAGATTTCGATTATTTTGATCAAAGGGCCTTAAAGAACTACTAAGTAACGAAAAAAATAATATCAAAGCATAAAACCTAAAATATTTTTTTCTAAACACCGAAACGCAACTTTTTTCCGAGTTCTGAAATCCACCCTTCTATGCGATTTTGTTACACGTTTTTTTTGTTCATTACCATCACCACTAATTTGCCGTTTTATAAAAGCAAACGAGACTATTATGCCAGAATAGCAGACAAACATGCGTCTGCTACAAGATAATCGAAAATGACTCCACTATTTATACGCAGTTCGTCAATAATTTGGGAATGGTAATGACTTGATTGTTGCGACTGAATAATCGCATAGAACTACCCGACACAACTTAGACGAAAAATTAACCATTACCTTAATACCTGCTACTGTACCCTATAATTTTTCCTTTTCATTATTTTGACATAAAATGTTATTACTATTAGAATTATGTTAGCTTATAGATAATTCCACATGTAATGTCTTGGCGTAAGCTGTTTTTCACATAGTTGTTGTTGAATAAAGAATAAAGGATGGTAAAGGTGATAGATGACAGTGATTAATTATTGATTAATCATATTTTCGTTTATTAGGTACCTACGGAAAAATAAACGTTCGTTATTCCGTTGCCTTTTTAAAACTTTTTACATCCTGTATGTAGATTGACGTCATACGCCTGTCATCGGCATGAAATGTAGGTACGCTCCCTGTTAATTGTTGTCTATTATTGTTTCAGAATATTGTTTAGATTGCCTCAATAGATACCCAGAACTAACAACTGCTAAAAATGAAAGCGAGCGAGAAAGGGAATTCAAGAAACGACTTGCTACGGTTATAGCTTGTTGCAAAGATTGGAATGGTGATAGGTGGAAGAAGCACCCTTCTAAAAAGTCCTCCAAAAGTCAGTCAGCAAACAAAAGCAAGGAAATAGATATATGATATATGATATATGACACAGATATAGATGACAGAGAAATATGATATATGATATATGACAGATATATGTCACATATGAAGAGAACGAAAGTCTGTTAATTTTAAGTGATATTATTTTTCAAACTTCTGCGCACTTTTTTCGTTATATAGTTATTATATTAGTATTTTATATAATTGAATATTTCCTATGAATTATCTTATATGAAACAACATATTGTTTCTGGTGTCTATGTAAAAGTGCCTTGGACCTGTATAGACTTGTTTACCAAAAGTAAATAAATAATCAATGATAAATAAATACTGTTTCGTTTCTTAACCTCATACAAAATGTTAAAGTAAAACAAACACAAGTAAAGTTCAATAGCACGCATGTGTAGTATCGAAAGTGAGAAACTGGAACTGCATGAGATCATCAATGGTCAAGTCAAGGACGCATTCCAAATGGCGACCGGATAGAATTCACAGCGCTCGAAAAAGATCTCACTCAGATATAGGTACGTACACATAAAATTGCAGTTTAAAGATTGAAATACAGAAAGTTACATGTTATCTTGATAATTGATTATCTCTCGGTTATCTAACACATTTTCTTCATTTAAAGTATTTAGATTTTCTCAAACATAACAAGAACAATGAGAAATGGAGATAATTAAAGGTCGTTGACCTGTGTATATTTATTAGTACACTAAATGAAGGAAACAAAAACTCGTGTATAAGCGAATTTTGGCATAGTTGTAGGGAATGGTGTTTTAAACTACATACTAAAAGTACTGGTGGTTAGGGGTGGAGCTAACGGGGGGAGAGGGGTGTAAAGGTCCTTATTTTTAATTTTTCGTAAATAACTCGTAAACCGTGGCTTATAGCAAAAAACGTTCTATTACATAAGTAATCTACATAAAATTCCCTATAAATAAGATATATACATGTTTCCTCTGGGATCAATGTGTCATGAGATAAGAAAGCACGAAGATGGACACTAAAGAAATAAACACATTTGTTTAAGTACGAGGGCTGTTCCGAAAGTTTTTAGTTGCTCCGGTTCTATTCATGCGATTTCAATAAAACTTACACCATTTTGAGGGATGTTTCAATGACGCTTTAGGCGGTGTAAATTTGTTTTAGTAAAGATTTTAGATATTTTTATTATTTTGTTTTACTAAGACGTGTCGAGCCTTACTCCAATGACCATGATACCGGTTTTTAAGACACTTTTTTAATGAGATGCTATGAACATCATTCGCTTATAAAACTATTTTATTTTATAGGTACTAGTAATTGAAGATATTTCCGTTATTTTTAAGTACAAATTACGTGATATCCTTTACTTTAATCATAAATGAGTAGGCATCGAAAAAAATCGTAAACTCTAAAACTGGAATTTCGAATATTGTAAAAATCATCATTCAATCAATAATCATTTTTGTTCAATTATAATTTAAAAAACGCAAAATGAACTAAATTATTTATCCCGGGTATATTTTAGTACAGCTTTCAAAGATTTTTATACGAAATATGCTTCAATGTGTCAAAAATTGCCAATTTCTCCATACAATGTTAAATTTCATACAAAACAGCTTTTTGTAAAAAAAATATAATAAAAAAACTATTCCCATTACATGCATAAATTTATTAACCATAATAAGTATTGAAATATCCCTCACAATGATATAAATTTAATTTAAATCGCATGAATAGAACCGGAGCAACTAAAAACCTTCGGAACAGCCCTCGTAGGTATGGCACATACAGAATACTCGCGAGCATTCCAAAACATTTTAATGCCCAATTCCTGATCATATTTAGAGTCTTTAATGTTACATAAAATTTCATGGATTCGGCTTGGTTTCAGAGATAATCAACCTTTTTTTCGAAATAAGTTTTTCGACGTAACTCGTCATAAAACTTCTTTTTGATTACAATGCTACCACAATATGTTTTAGTATTACCACATCTTTTTCCTGGCAATCGAAAAATGGGAATAAACTTGACGAAATAACCAGTCCCTAAAAAATATTAAAATAAATAATTTTTACAAATTGTTGTTATGATAAAAAGGTACTGGAAATGTCAAAAAGTCTAAAATAAATAAGAAAAAAAATATTTTTTTTTGGTGGTATTTGACATTAGGTCTCATAATCATTTTTGTTTATTTTGATATCTAGAATGCGTACTTAAAATATTTTGGAATGCTCGCGCCCGGGCGCGCCCTGTATGCTTATTTGTAAAAATAAAATTCCTAATCATAATCTTCTAAACCTAAAATATTCTCATAATCATTGTCAAAAGATTTTAACTATGCATTCTAGACATCAAAACAAACAAAAAATATTACGAGACCTAATGTCAAATACCATAAAAAAAAATATTTTTTTTCTTTTTTTTTAGACTTTTTGCATAATTTTTAACATTTCCAGTACTTTTTATTACAACAACAATTTGTTAAAATTATTTATGTTAATATTTTTTTAGGGACAGGTTATTTCGTCAAGTTTATTAAGATTTTATTTATTGCCAGGCAAAAGGTGTGGTAATATTAAAACACATTGTGGTAGCATTGTAATCAACAAACACCGGTTTCGCGGGGGCAAATCTGTACGTTTAATAGTGCGAGGACACATTAAACTAATGTTATTATTTGATATCGATAAAAATGTCGTACAACCGTTGTGTAATTTCAAGAATTTGAATGAAGATGGAAACTATATACACAAAAATAAACTTTTTGTGGAATTAACAATTTTTAATATTTAATATAATTTTCATTTTTTCTACATTTTCAGATTTTAATCTTCGTCGCCTGGGTGACAATATCAATTTTAGCCAACTAAACGACCTTTCTAGGTCAACTGTAGTAATTGGAGCAAATTCAAACAATTTATAGTTTTAAGTATATTTATTTTGCATCAGTTCTGTTTTATGAGGCATTTTTAGCCGCCTTAAGAAACAAAAAGGTAGATTTAATTGATCGGAATGCAAAATAATATTGTTGTAGGTACTAGATGAATTATTCAACGATTCAATGGTTGTCAAAAGTGACTCGACACAGTCAATGTCAGATATCGGTTGTTTATATTTGCGATAAGTATGAATGAAAGAGGTTTGCACATAGTTAAACGTATTCCAACTTAGCCATTAGTTTAGTTATGATAATGATGGTTAAAAAAATATTTTTATGGATGTCGATAAACTAAGTCGATATTTAATGAATCACTAGCACTGGTACATTTTTGCCCCCGCGAAACCGGTGTTTGGTAATCAATCAAAAATAAGTTTTATGACGAGTTACGTCGAAAAACTTATTTCGAAAAAAAGGTTGATTATCTCTGAAACCATGCCGAATCTAGGAAATTTTATATAACATTAAAGACTCTAAATATGGTCAGAAATAGAGCATTAAAATCTTTTGGAATGCTTGCGAGCATTCTGTATGTGCCATACCTACTTAAACAAATGTGTTTATTTCTATAGTGTTCATCTTCTTGCTTTCTTATCTCGTGACACATTGATCCCAGAGGAAACATGCATATGTCTTTTTTTGTAGAGAATTTTATATAGATTACTTATGTACTAGAACGTTTTTTGCTACAAGCCACGGTTTACGAGTTATTTACGAAAAATTAAAAATAAGGACCTTTACACCCCTCTACCCCCGTTAGCTCCACCCCTAACCACTAGTACTCTTAGTACGTGGTTTAAAACACCATTCCCTACAACTATACCAAAATTCGCTGAAACACGAGTTATTTCCCCCGATAGGCAACTTTTGGTCTTCGTTAGGTGGGCTATATAATACGATCAAAAGTTTGGCACTATAGTACACTCGCGGTCAATGAATACGGGTCAGGTGGATTTTTTCATACAAAATACTGGAAACATGCTGATTACAAATATTTACAATAAATATTTATAATACAAGTGGAACCGTTTATAACATCAGATTTTATTGGAATTTCCCTGCAGTTTTCACGAAACTTAATCGTCAGATGACTCTGTAGATAAAAAATAGCAACTCATGATTAAAAAACTCGATTTACCATACATTTTAGGTGGTTTTCTTAAACGGTCTACATTTTTGTCTATACAAACCGACCTAACGACGATTTTAAAGTTTTTTTTGGGTTTATTTATAAATTTAGGGAAATTTCAATACAACCTGATTTAAAAATAGATTTTACCCTACACTATAAATATTTTTAAAAAATATTTGAAATCTCCATGTTTGCATTATTTTCTATGAAAAAAACCACCTGACCCGTTTCCATTGCCGGAGTGTGTAGATTGTGTCACAAGGGATCAAAATGATATATTTCCGGCGTGGGCGTATATTGAATCCTGAATGGAGCGACGGATTCCACAATCGAATCCCGACCGTAGGGAGGGATTCTAAAGTGGAACCCTGAGCGTAATGAAAGATTCAAGCGTTAACGCCCAAGACGAAATAATTTTGGTACCGTGTGACACTTACTGCTTTTCACACTACCTATGAGAAAAATAAAGGATATATCACATATTTAATATTTATGCAAATAATCGATTTTGAAGAAATTTTTATCAATTATGAACGTACCTACAATTTTCATATTTCATTGTTATTTTTTAGGCTGGCAATAGAAAGTCATTGAACAGAAAAGTGCCACTTTGATCCCTGGTGGTGTGAAACTAACTTTTCATTCATCCTATCATATAAAAATACTGGCTAATAGTGTTTGGTTGCTCACAATAGTACATTACTATAGAGGACGGGAAACGAAGGGTTACAGGCCAAGTAGATATATCTGGCCGAAGGAACTGAGGCCAGATAGGGATACGCGGCCTGTAACCCTGTTTCTCGCCGAGATTTGTATAGTGCTTTTCTCAAACTTGCCATGAAATAAAAAAAAACTAATTTCGGCGAACAATACTATTCAATTTGTATGTAAATAAATGAATAGTATCGTAAAACATTAAAAAAAAACATTCGCGCCTAACTTTTTTTTAATCTGTTTGAGGTATCTGTTGGAACTAAACGCAGGGCTTCAGCGGGGGCTGCAGAGGAACGGGGGCGACCTGTCTTCGTCACCGGTTAAAAGCTATCGACTGTGACACTGCAATTTTGAATCCCTACTAAGCAACTGATTTTTTTCTGTATTTCTATAAATGTACTTGTAAAGGCAGATTACAGTACACGCTTATTATTTAAAACATTATTTTTTATTCTGCCTGGTCCTTCCTACAACTAAACATGGTCTTCGATGCCGAATAATTATTTGAACCAGCGAAAAGGAAACATTAAGGACCTCCACAACGGCTGAGACAAAGAAGAAACGCATCGTGTGGAATATTTCCTGTGCATCCAACATACCGGTGTTCCAGTGAGGAGTGCAGCTAGAAAACATCCCGAGGCGGCAATATCTTCATCTATTTATTACCAGCTACGAAGTGGTTAATTGTTCTACCATCATACCTACTTGCCGGAATTTACAATCCGATGAAGACATCAAGGCGTGAACAGGTTAAGAGCTAAAAGTGAGTCCGTTCCTTAATACCTATATTTACATCTACTATTTTCTATAACCGAAACGAACACAATATTCAATATTCTTCTATTTGACACAAAATATTCATCTTGTCTGCTTAGAATCAGATACCTAGGTACCTATCTGAAATAAATTGTTCATAAGTACGATTATAATATAATAAATCATAGGGCGTACCTAATAACGCAAACAAAATCTTAATTTTGCATATTTGCATGCAAGTGCATCGGCCGAGCGCAGATAGACGTTTTTTCTATACCTATCTAACGGGTCGCCCGGCCGCCGTAGGTACCAATCGTCATAACTTAGCCCGCTGCTTAACGTAAACAACATCGTGGATAATTGGTGTTAAATATTCGTAATCCCGATTAAAAGTGTTTAAGTTTACGTTCTAAGTTAATTGTGCTGGTGTTTGGTGGAACAAAGTGCGGATTAGTGCTAAAAGGTGAATATTTGGCTGACGATATTGACGCGACCCAGTTATGCAATAACAGACTCGTATCTCGCACAGAAGACTGCGTCGCGTTCATGAATTCATTTGTAAAGCCGTTTACACTAATCACCCAAAATATACGTAGCCACCAATGCAACCTTGATTATTTCAAGTGTGTATTAAAACGAGCCAATCTTAAGCCCGATGTTATTGTACTAACAGAGTGTTGGCTGCCACTATGCCCCCAACTACCGGCCATGTACGGGTACAATTGCTTTGCGTCAGATCAGCACTATCTGCAGAATGATGGAGTAATCATTTTTGTAAAGGATCAATTAAGAGTCAAGGTTCAAAAAATATATGTGAAAGAGGCTAATGGTTTGTATCTAACAATTAATAATGAAATCGATATAATTGGGATATACAGGTCACCTAGTTACTGTAATCCCGCAACCTTTATAGATTCTTTAAATACATTCTTATCTCGTAGGATAGACTGCAGGCATACTATTATAACAGGCGACATGAATATAAACATCGTGCCGGACGCGTGCAGCCGCGGCGCCGAGGACTATTTAAATGTTTGTTCAGAGCTCGGCTTCTACGCGGGTAATACTTTGCCCACACGCGGGAATAATTGTTTAGATCATGTTATGATAAAATCCAAACACAAAGCGGCAGTTATTATCTGTAAAGAGGATATCACTGATCATTCCCTTATTATGACGATATTAGATTATGCTATATACAACGAAAAACGTAAATATACAACTAAAACTAATTTAAATGCAATCGAATCTGAAATTAAAAATATAGACTGGTCACTTCTTTACCAATTAAACAACATTGATGATGCATGTGATTTTTTCTGTACGTCAATCGTAGAAATAATTAAAAAGCATAAAAAAGTAACCCCGGTTAGAAACTCAAAACTAACAATTAAACCCTGGATTACTCCCGGGCTCCTTAAATGCGTACGAAAACGGAGCAAGTTGCACCTGCAGGCAATAAAATACCCTAACGACGTGATAATACAGACCCAGTATAAAAAGTATAGGAACACTTGCAGCGATCTTTTAAAGGAAACGAAAGCCAAGTATCATCAGCGAGAACTTCTGGATGCACGCCTTGATGCAAAGAAGACGTGGAAGACAGTAAAATCTGTATGTAATATTGCACCTACCAGAACCCAGGTTTCCGAACTGCTACGTCTCGATGTTGAACCCGCAGTATCGCTAAGTAAAGTAAATAATTTTTTTTAGTTCGGTCGGCAAGAACCTAGCGAAAGCGACGCTCGATAGGATAGGGGTGAGTGAGACGTACCTGGCCAAATTACATAAGGGTGAAACTCCACCGGTCTCGTCATTATTTCTGCGACCAACAGACACACATGAGGTGGCATCTTATGTAAGGCAATTAAAATCTGGTAGCTCCCCGGGGCTAGACGGCATTACACCGGATATATTAAAAACGACAATAACCAGCATTGTAGAACCACTTACATATATATGCAATTTAAGCATAACTTCTGCTACGTTCCCTAAAATTCTCAAGGTTGCTTCTGTAACACCAATATTTAAAACGGGTAGTAGAGAAGAAGTGACCAATTATAGGCCAATCTCTTTACTGAGCGTAATTGGAAAAATTATAGAGAAAATTATCAATTCTCAGCTATTGTGTTATCTCGAGCGAAATAAAAGTTTGTCACCGAATCAGTTTGGGTTCAGACAAAATAAATCCACTGAACAAGCGGTAGACCTTCTTGTTGATAGGATAGTTGACTGTATAGATAATGGTAAGAAATGTGTAGGTATATTCCTAGACCTAGCCAAGGCCTTCGATACTGTATCTATTCCAATACTACTGGCTAAGCTCGAAAGCCTTGGCATAAGGGGACTTGCGCTTAAGTGGTTTCAGTCATATTTGAGCGACCGTAGACAGTGTGTCCAAGTGGAAAATCACTCCAGTGACTTCGCTAACATAGATTTCGGAGTCCCCCAGGGGAGTGTCTTGGGGCCAACTCTGTTTTTGACTTATATTGATGGACTCTGTAAGCTGAAGCTGACAAACGCTACAACTATATCATTTGCAGATGACACAGCCATATTGGTACACGGAAAAGATTGGTCAGAGGTTCAAAGGACTGCAGAGTCCAACTTAAAGCTAGTACTCGAATGGCTTGATACAAATTTACTAGTCTTAAACGTTCAAAAGACAAAATATGTATCCTTTTCAATGAACTCCAGAGGCCAACCTTGTGAAGATTTCCGCATAATGGCTAGACGCCAAAACGACGATTCCCTAAGTCTCATTGAGAGCTCTAAAACAGTGAAGTACCTTGGTGTATTGCTAGACTCTCACCTTTCGTGGCGGCAGCATATTGAATCACTGAAAGGCCGTGTCCGAAAGCTTATGTTTGTTTTTCGCTCCCTGAGAAATATTGCGTACCCAGAACTGCTGAAAACCGTATACTTCGCTCTCTGTGAATCTGTGCTAGGGTACTGCAGTTCGGTATGGGGAGGGGCGGCAAAGACACACCTCATTGGGCTGGAAAGAGCACAAAGGTCCCTTCTTAAGGTTATTTATCGAAAACCATCACGATACAGCACCAAGGAGCTTTACAAACTTGCTAACGTTCTCTCTGTCCGTCAATTGTTTCTTAGGAAGATAATGTACAATTTTGGAAAACTCCATAGCAAGATCTTTGAAGCAGAAATTAGACGTCGCCATCGCTGGAAAACACCAAAAACGCGTTCAAAATTTGCCCAAAAATTCCACCCTTTTATATCTCCTTTAGTTATGAGATCTTTCTGCATGTGTCATGTCATAACAAGACCCCCTAGTAAACGATTGTTAACCGAGTGGCTGAAGCAACTTGATTACCGCGAAACTGAGAACCTTCTAACCGTAATAAAATAGCACCTGTCCTTCCTTATATTGTACCTATTTAGTATAACCGTATTTTTGTATGTAACACTGTACCCTATTATGTATATTATTTCTTAAATAAAATCTCCTCCCTTTAAACCCCTAAACACACACACATAATATTATATATACATATATCGTTGTTTTTAAGCTTTAGCACTAAGTAAGAATTAGTTTAAGTAAATACCTATCACTCTCTGTACAACTAGTTTAGAGAAAGTTATCATGTAACATTGACGAAACTGGGTCCTGTAACACAGGGTTTCCTAGCGCAGGACGCAGGGTCTCAATTATTTTAGTGGTTAACTTGGTCAATAAACTATTTTCATTTTCATTTTCATTTTCATTTAAGTGGAATTCAACATGAATGAAACACTAATTAAAGAATTAGTGAAAAAAAGGGGTCATATTAAATCGCGATTGACAAAATTTTCAGGTTATGTACGAGAATTAGCCGATAAATCATTGTGTGCGGCTCAAATAACGGAACTTCAACTCAGGATTGCGAAATTGGAAAGTGTTTATAACACGTACGATGAGTATCAGACCAAGTTGGAGTATATGATGGAGGATGACGGGGCCCAATTGAATGAGAGGTCAGAGTTTGAGGACTTGTACTACTCGTCAGTTGCGGCGGCTACGGAATTGGTAAACATGCATACAAAAGCCGCGACTATTGATGGAGGTTCCGACACCAATTCGCGACATCATCCACGCGTAAAATGTAAGTTACCTACCATTTCTTTACCGAAATTTGCAGGCTCGTACGATACATGGCTTGAGTTTCGCGACACATTTGATAGTTTGATAAATAATGACGACTCCATAGATGATGTAAACAAATTTCATTATTTGAGAGCTTCGTTAGAAGGCAGTGCCGCGTTAATAATAAAATCATTAGCATTATCTAGCAGCAACTACAAAATTGCTTGGCAGTTATTGTGCGATAGGTACAATAATAAACGTTTATTGGTAAATAATCATATTAAGGCAATATTTAATATAAATCCAATTACTAAGGAGTCGCCGACTGCTATTCGGTACCTAATCGATACGTTATGTAAAAATATACGTGCATTAGCGGCCCTTAACGAACCCACAACACATTGGGACACATTGTTAGTGTATATAATATGTCAAAAACTTGATAGTGTTACTAGACGAGAGTGGGAGGAGTTTGTGCCTAGTTGCGAAACAATTACTTTCGATTGCATCATAAATTTCCTCAGCGATCGGGCGAATCTATTGGAGACCATGGCGATGGATGGTCCCGCGCGGCGCGCGTCCTGGCCCCTCGCGCCCGGCGCCGGCGCTGCCGCCGCGACGCACGCCCGCGACGCTGTGCGGCGGTAAAGGAGAAATGTTTCGTAGGACTAGATGAACGTGAAAATAAAACTGTGAGTAGCCCACTTTCCACATATGAATGTCCGTTATGTAAGCGTGGTCATTGGTTGTTTGAGTGCCCCGACTTTCTTGCGTTATCTAATAGGGAACGTGCAGATAAGGTTCAAGGGATGAAAGTGTGTTTGAACTGCTTAAAACCGGGTCACATAGCGAAGTACTGCAGGCGTGGTCCATGCAAGTCATGCTCATTACGTCATAACTCGATGTTACACGTGGATAAGGTGCCGTTAAATGCATCAGTGGCGATGCCAGTGATCGAAGTCACGCCCAGCACTCCGAGTGAGCACGACATGCTGGAATGTGAACCCGGTTGCAGTGCTAACAATAGCGTCATGCTACTGGCCTATCCTGGAGTTCGACGTCAAGTCTTATTATCTACCGCGTTGGTAGAAGTATACGATCGAGACGGTAAAACTCATACAGCGCGCGCGGTTTTAGACAACGGAAGTACCTCTAGCTTGATGTCAACCAGGTTGTGCAAAAAACTTAACTTACATATTAATGAGGTAAATTCGTCTGTGCACGGGATAGGTGACATTAATTCTAAATTATATAAGCTATGTGAGGCAAAATTTACATCGTCATTAGACAAAAGTTTTAGTATGGAAACGACATTTTATGTACTTCCAAAAGTTACAGCCGATTTGCCGTTATGTAAGGTAAATGTGGCAACATTAGACATACCTAAACATTTAGTCCTAGCTGACCCTAAGTTCTATTTGCCGGCAACCATTGATCTTCTACTTGGTGCCGATGTCTATTACGATCTGTTAGGTAATGGTAGACTGACTTTAGGAAGAAACAAGCCTAAGGTCTACGAAACCAAGCTAGGCTGGGTGGTATCAGGTCCTTATGAACATAATTCTATTTCCAATCGTGTTTGTTGTAACTTTCTCCAGTTGAACAATAGGGATGACGAGTTGACGCGCTTTTGGAAACTAGACGAAGCAACGATTAAACCCGCGTCGGCTTACTATACTGATGAGGAACGGGCTTGCGAAGAACACTTTGTTCAGAACACCTCTCGATTACCAGATGGTCGGTTCATGGTGCGATATCCTTTGAAGCAACCTTCATCCTCATTAGGCGATTCTTACGAGCGGGCAAAGCAATGTTTTCTCTCTTTAGAGCGTAAGCTAGAACGACAACCACAGCTGAAAAAAATGTACACTGACTTTATGAACGAATACGAGACTTTGGGAGACATGTCCAAGGTCACTTGTAAAGAGACAGAAGGCAATTTTTTGCCACATCACGGCGTTTTGCGCCTTTCTAGTATTACGACTAAATTACGGGTAGTCTTTAATGCTAGCGCGCGCACGTCAACTGGGCTCACGCTGAATGATATTCAGCATGTAGGACCTACGATACAGGACGATCTCATAGCGATCTTGTTACGTTTTCGACAATACCGGTTTGTGTACACGGCTGACGTCGAGAAAATGTATAGGAGGATTGTAGTACATCCGGACGATAGATCTTTGCAGCAGATAATTTGGCGCAAGGACCCATCTGAGCCGTTGTGTACATTTAAGTTGAACACCGTCACTTATGGTACGGCCAGTGCCCCATTCTTAGCGGTGAGGTGCCTCAAACAGCTGTCACTGGACTGTTCAGAGCCCCACCTTTCTGAAATCATTGCCCACGATTTTTATATGGACGATTTCTTGTCTGGGTCTGACACCGAGCATGAGGCTGCCAGTATCATAGCACGAGTCAGTGCCGTGCTCGCTGGGGCAGGTATGAATTTACGTAAGTGGCGTTCGAATCAACCTAGACTCCTCAGTAACAGTCATGATGAATCTAGAAACCTTAACCTGGGTAACCTAGACGAAAGCAAAACGTTAGGTCTAGGATGGAAAAGTGGATCTGACGTATTGTACTTTACGATCAACTTAGAGAAAACCCCTGAAAAACTAACAAAGCGGTTTATTCTCTCTACAATAGCAAAGCTATTCGACCCCCTAGGGCTACTGTCACCTGTTGTTATACAGGGCAAAATCCTGTTGCAGCAGTTATGGTTGTCAAAGGTCTCTTGGGATGATGAAGTTCCCCAAGATATTGCCCAACAATGGCATAGCATAACAACATGTTTACCAGAACTGAACAATTTATGTATTCCTCGTCACGTTCTAGGAATCCATGCATCGCGAGTGGAATTCCATATTTTTACGGACGCCTCCCAGACGGCGTACGGTGCTTGCTTATACGTACGTACGGTTACCAATATAGGGGTAGTTATCCGATTACTCATGGCAAAAAGTAGAGTAGCTCCGATCAAACCGGTAACTATCCCTCGTATGGAATTGTGCGGAGCTTTGATCGGTGCACAGCTGTATCAAAAGGCGATGACGTCACTACGCATGGAAGCGGACAGCTGTACCTTTTGGACCGATTCAATGATCGTATTAGGATGGCTTAAGATGCTACCGAACCAACTTAAAGTATTCGTACGAAATCGCGTGGCAGATATACTCGAAATTACTGGCGGTTGGCCTTGGCGGCACATACCAACCCATGACAATCCTGCTGACCTAGTCTCACGCGGGCTCAATGCCAGTTCAATTGTTGATTTGGATCTTTGGTGGTCGGGTCCATCATTTCTATGTCGTGATGAGCCTGACTGGCCAAAAACTCATCACACCAATAAAGATAGTGACGAATTAAAGGCTGAAGTAATCACTACCAACATCACGAGCGAAGTTACGACATCGCCGCTAATAGAGTTAAATTTAACAAAGTTTTCTAATTTCACAAAACTCAAACGTGTAACCGCTTATATTTTACGGTTTATCAACAACGCACGCTCAGGTAGTGTCAAAGCGTTGGGCTTCCTTAGTACGATAGAACTACAAGCGGCTACCTATCTTTTAGTGAGATTAGCGCAGATAGAAACATTTTATTCTTACGAGGACATCAAAAATAAAACAATTCTCAAGGCCAAAGACCCGCTTACAAAACTGAATCCTTTCGTAGATTCTGATGGACTCATGCGTGTAGGCGGTAGACTTAATAACGCACCTTTTAATTTTGATAAGAAACACCCCATTATTCTACCTAAAGGGCACTTTATAACTGTCACGTATTTTAACTTCGTGCATGTAATTTTATTACACGCTGGACCGCAAGCAATGCTAGCCTACGTTAGGGCTACCTATTGGCCAATTGGTGGTCGTGCACAAGCTAGATCAACGTATCATAAGTGCGTCCTGTGTACCCGTATGCGAGGTGCGACCATTGCGCCACTCATGGGCAACTTACCGTCGTCGCGGGTAACACCAGGCTTTCCCTTTGAGGTAGTCGGTGTGGACTACGCGGGTCCAATAACAGCCGCGTCTCGAAAGGGTCGTGGTAGTCAAATGATAAAGGTCTACATTGTAATTTTTGTTTGTTTTAAAACTAAATGTGTGCACCTGGAGCTATGTACAGACTTGTCTGCCGAAGGTTACATGGCTTCTTTGAGGCGATTCATTAGTCGCCGCGGCTTACCCTCTGACATATACTCCGACAATGGGACCCAGTTCGTCGGGTCATATAACAACTTAAAGAGATTTCTCACCAGCCATGCGAAGACGTTATCTGAGTCGGCAGCCAATGACGGTATTCGTTTTCATTTTGTTCCACCATATTCACCACATTTCGGCGGCTTATGGGAAGCTGGTGTGAAATCCACTAAGCACCATTTAGTTAGAGTCTTAGGTAACTGCCACCTAACTTTTGAAGAGATTTATACAACGCTGTGTCAAATAGAGGCAATATTGAACTCGCGTCCACTTACTCCTTTAACTAGCGATCCTTTTGATCTGCTGCCGCTAACTCCCGGCCACTTCATGATCGGACGATCACTAACGGCTCTTCCGACTCCCTGTTTGACAGAAGTTCCGCCTTTGAGGTTAACAAGATACCAGAGGATTGAACAACTAAGGCAACACTACTGGGTTCGCTGGTATAAAGAATATATTTCAGAACTTCAGGAGCGAACCAAATGGAGACAAGCCAAAGGACAACTTACCACCGATACCATGGTTGTTATCAAGGATGACAATCTACCTCCGCTAAGATGGAAGCTGGGCCGAATCGTTGGCGTCATCCCTGGACCTGACGGCATCAGTCGCGTTGCTGACATCCGGACATCATCGGGTATCATTCGCCGAGCATTTAGCAAGATATGCCCACTACCAGTCGAGAAATAGTTCTTCGGTTGAAAGTCTAGTCTTTCAACGTGGGCGGGCATGTTGGAACTAAACGCAGGGCTTCAGCGGGGGCTGCAGAGGAACGGGGGCGACCTGTCTTCGTCACCGGTTAAAAGCTATCGACTGTGACACTGCAATTTTGAATCCCTACTAAGCAACTGATTTTTTTCTGTATTTCTATAAATGTACTTGTAAAGGCAGATTACAGTACACGCTTATTATTTAAAACATTATTTTTTATTCTGCCTGGTCCTTCCTACAACTAAACAGTATCCTTTTACCCGCTGGTATAGACATTAGTTTTTAGGTTATTTTTCTGTGGCTGAATGTTAAAACCTAGTGTCACAATTTGACGTTTCAAAACAAAAGACAGTTT